>BMAV01013286.1:179927-193615 GCA_019973955.1 Trichonephila inaurata madagascariensis
CCCCCCAAAGCACCATGACAACTTCACAAGGGTATTGCAGAATTTGGCAAAAAATTGCTTTTTTACTTACAATTAGATGTTCTATGATTTAAGCAAAGAAGTCTGAAAAAACCTTGCTTCAAAAAAGGGTTTAACAAGTAAACAAAATATTGGAAATCACTGCACTAGTTTATTTCATGGAACAATTCACAATATATCCCCTATTCAAATGCTATGAGAAGAGATTGATAATTAAATATTATGAACTATATATGATGCCTTAACTCCAGATATTTTTCCATCATAAGTTTCTTGATTCAAGAAGCACATAAAAATTTTGCAACAATGAATAAGTAAATGAATTAAATTTCAATATAACTTTTACTACAGTGTGAAGGGAAAACTAAATACTGATGAGAGCAAGGCCACAACACAAAGAGATCTAATAATAAAAACAAACTAAATTTTCTGAATCATGAGATTGAATTAAAAAAAAATACTGTCAATTAAGATCATTTATAAAGAAAGAGTATAATATAAACATACCATGGAAAGTTTGAGAATAAATTTCAACATTTGGGTGATCATCAGGGATATTTTGCATATGTTCATACAAGAATGTAAATAGCATAGACCACTACAAAAATAAAGAAACAAGTAATGAGTAAACTATTTTAAAATTTTATAAAAAGGAACAAAAAAAGTCTTTGAGCCAAATGCAAAGAAAAGTGTCAGAAAAGGCAGAATTGAATTTTATTACACACAATCTAACATTTTTAATTATTTCTTTACATTTTACTATATTGTTATGACTTAATAAGCCATTTAATAAGCTAATAAATTAAATACATAACATCTTAAATACAAGTTTCAATTGATAAAAAGAAGGTTTAACTTTATGTCAATAATTTGAATAAAATTCAAAGAAATTTTTTTATTTTAATATTATCTCTCTATACATGTTTACCCACATAAGTGATTATAAATGTATTAAATACTTTAAATACAAATGAAAGCTTCCAAGAATTTAGTGGCATTATCATCTTCACAGACTCAAGATCCACACTGCAAGCCATCCAGAAGGGTAAATGCCAAATCAGCCTCAAAATCATCCAATCCATCAACAAAATCATTACAAACAATATATAAAAAATTTTTTTTATCAATTTCTACTTCGTTAGAAAAAACGTACTGGTACCATTTGTTGCAGCTAATGGTAACTGCAAGGGAAATAATGCGGAATAAATTTAAAATTAAAAAATAAAATTTAATTAATGAATTAGTATTTGAAAAAACTGTATTAACATCAAGTGTCATCCACTACAAGTTTAAAAAAAATATTTGAACTTGATTGAATGAATAGAAATTATTTTATTAACGATTGAAAATTCCAACAAGATAAATATATAGAGAGTGTGAGCTAATAGTAGGAATTGAAAAAAAGAGATCCTGCATGCTACAATGGATACCAGCCCACATAAATATCCTCAGTAATGAGAAAGCCGATGAAATTGCCAAAGAATCCAGAGCTTGCCCCCAATCATCTAACCTCATGATCCTCATTGATGCCAATGCAGTTGCCATCCACAGACTAATCAACAATTATTTTACATATTCCATCCCAGCTTTAAATGGTAACTGTAAAATAGCATCGATAATAACTAGATTTAGAACAAAGCACATAAAAGAAATGAAATTCTCAACTGAAAGACAAAGAAGTTACACGAATCATTGTCCAAACTGCCCTAATGTTCAACTGTCTCCAAAACATATCCTCAGCTGCCCAGAAATTCAAGCCAGGCTTTTCAAGATCAGCCCAAAAAACCCAGAAGATTTGATCTCTGATAAAGCTGTTGAGGTTGCCGAAGCTATTTTTGATAGCATCGGAGAGATCTAAAGCTTCTTCCTCTCTTCTTTCTTTTAAAATCAATCTGCACATAATGGACACACCCCCCACAACAAATGAAAGCCTATTTTTTCCTTCCATGAAAGTATACATTTATTAAAAGTAAATTGAAACATGAAAATGAATTGTTTTAAAGAGAATTCATGTTTAAAGGCATCAATGGGCAATTTTTTATATGCCAATTTAAATTATAATCATATGTATACTTTTGTTTAAGTCCAGTAAGTTCAAGTTCTTAACTTGAGTGAAGAGATATAAAAATAAGATTCACCTTTCTGTTATTATCTTTAAAAGTATCTGTAGCATATGGCAAAAGAGCTTTGGGTGCCATTCCTATTAGCAATTTGATTGCTCGAGCTTCATTAGAGCACATTATTTCTATACTAAGCCAGTTAGGTATTTGGTCTTTGGCAGAACACAAGAAATCAAGAACAAGTCCTTTGATGTCTTCAGAGGGTCCCAAGTACGAAAGAAGAGACTGAAATAAAATAAAACAGATAAAAAAAATAAATAATATGTAAAATTTAAATCTCTATGGTTTCAAATTCCCTAAATTCAATAAAGAGGGTGAAAGGAATTTTCGAAGATATTTTTTATGAAAATAGTCAACAATTTTATTGATTTTAACTTAACAACTCGGTGGCACAACAGCCCATGAGGGTCAAGGCCTACTGTGCCCAACTCAGTATATGCGAGGGCTCTGAGGTGCATGAGCAGATGTTCCGGTCAGATTGTCAGTCTGATGCGAACTCCCCAGTGTGAAGTTCCCAAGCAAGCTTGGTACTCATTTATCAACTCACTGAAGGGATGAAAGGCTGAGTCAATCTAGCCCAAACTGGGGTTTGAACCTAGGATATGTGTTATGGAAGCACAATGCACACTAACCACTCAGCCACTGGGCTTCTTACTGATTTTTAGAAAAATAAAAAACAATTCAATAATGCTGGGTATTGTTGTTTTAATTAAATCAATTTCTTTATTATACTTTCAAATACAAAGACTTTGTTTAATAATATCAAATATTTATAATTTTAAAACCTAAAAAATATAACACACAATTTAAAAATAGAGAAAATTATAACAATTAAAATGTGTTAATATCAGTCTAAGTATCCATAATCAGCACAATATTCTTGAGACATTAAAAGAATTATTTTCATGCAATTCAAAATAAATCACTAAAAAAATATTTCCTAACCAAAATATTTTTAAATGATTAAATTTGTTACAAATATTCTAAAAGAATTTTGAACTTTATTTATTTATAAAACTAATTAATTTACAGGGGTTTCAGAAAATAATTTCTTTCCCAACAGGTGTCTTAATTGCATTTTTCACAGCCAACTTTACATTTAGCCGTAATGCCATTATATATTTTGACAGCTGATGTAACCAGATTTGCTTGTGAAAAAGTTCGATTAATTTTATGCAATAGTTTTTGGTAGGTGCCCTATCAAATAAGGAAGACGAAAAGCAGTATTTTCGCAGAAAGAAATTTGTACCATCCCGTTGACACCTCTGATTTGCTTCTCAAATGCCAAGAAAATTATTCATTTTTTAAGCCCATCATCACTGGGAATGATAAAAGGGTTATCTACAACATAGTTAAATGCAAGAGGTAATTGAGTAAATAAGATGAACCTGCTCAAAGCACTTTGAAAGCCGATATTCATAAAAAAAAAAAGGTGATGATGTTTGTATGGTAAGGTTTGAAAGAAATCTTTTTTTTTTAGCTTCTACTGGAGAACACAACAATTAATTTTGAAGTGTACTGTCATCAGCTAAACAAATTGAAAGCTTTGTTTAAACAGAAAAGGTCAGAATTTATCAATAGAAAAGGTATAGCGTCCCCGAAGATTGATTTTTTTAAAAATGAAGTCGTGTTTAAAAAAAATGAAAATTATTGTTATGGATAGAAAACCAGCAAGTGTTGTATCACTTAAAATTGTCACTGAATGGATCATCTTTTGAAATAACTTGCTTAGAGTAGCATGTAATATTTTTATTTTTTTATGGAGCATTTCAGTTAGGTGACATTTTCTCAAACTAACACAAATTATGTTAATTTTAACTAAGCCAGCAAAGTTTTTTGATCGATTTGTGACTATGATTAATAGTACAGCTATGTAAGATCCTGATAAAGAAAAAAAAATCACTTTGAAATTGTGGAATGAATGGTCACAGTACCAAATGATGTGATGGAGGCTGTCAATTTTTCATATTTTTAAAAACATGCTCATCCTCACTTAACCAAGTACTAGGGAATTTTTTTTATTTTTTCCCGAAAATACATGACCTCTTTTCTTTCCCCCCTAGCCCGCTTGATGTTGAGTTTCCGAACACCCTCTATATGGGAAGCAACTAGCTAGAGCAAAATCTCGCACCTTATGAACTGTAAGAAAAAAATTTCAACCATCGCTGTGGAATAGCTTGAAATGTGGGATATATATATAGTGATTCTGACAAAAGCAGCAGACCATACAAGAGATACATGAAAGCACTTTTATATAGTTGCTGAATATTTATTTAAATTTTAAAGTCTAATATTTCACTTTTAAATAGTTATTTTTATTTGTAATTCCTCTGACTTTAGTCCTTTCCCCCCCTACTTATATATACAATAACTGCATTATGAAAATACAAGAAAAGACAAATAATATTGGTGGCAAAAAAAAAAAAAAAATAACTGAGTAAAAATGAATTTATCAATGTATTTTAAACATAAAAGAGAGCAACTATTACGCATCCTTATGTTACAAGTACAGATTGAGAAAAAAAGCAGAAGAAATTCAACATTCTTTCAACTACGGAATTAAATTACAATGGGGTTGTTATAATCACTTAGTAAAGTTAAGTGAAATTGTGGTTATTTTTAGAAATTCTGTAGGTGGTCTTAGCAAAAAATTTGGTCTGATGTAGTGACTGAGTAACCACATGTAAGTAATTAAGATAATCTTTTTCTAGGAATAGCAAATAAATCTTTTAAAACAAAGGATTTATTACTTTAACATGAGAAATGAAACAAGACTTGACATTTAGAAAAATGATATTCATAATTAAGACAGACTAGAGGTGGATTATTTGAAGAACAGTGTCGATTTAAGCTATTTTGGGCCCTGGGCGCAGAAGATCTACAGGCCCCCTAGGCACTGATATAAATTATTATAACCAGAAATTTATAACCAGAAAATCTGTTTAAGTCCATTTTATCCAAGCTCTTCTGGGCCCCCATCCCAAGAGCCCAATGGATAAACTGGCACTGTTGAAGAATTCCAGTTAGAAATCCAATGTGCAACAAAAATATCTTGAACTTGTATTGCAACCCTGATGATTTCTATGGATTTGAGTCATGTAGTAGCCCTAGTCATCTTTCTTTGTAATATCTGTATTTTTGAAATCTGTACAACATTCTTTGCAGACATTTTGTTGTACAAATTTTATTACGAACAAATGAATACTATTCAACTCAAACAAATTCGTTTTTAGTTCACAGCCATACTTAGTTATTCTCGGCTACATCTCACACAGATGGAAAACAAAATACCAGAAACTGTGGCAATACATTTGTCTAGGTAATATATTTAATTGATTAAAGTTTCAAGAACACAGGTAAATGTAAGCGTGAGAAGAGCCATTTTAAATGCGAAATGATGGTACATTAAAAACCATTGCAACCTCCAGAATTTTAAATGCAAGCATGCACACAATGCATCGTACAAGTACCGGATATTAAGTTTGTGGAATGGAACTGCATGTCTGTTTGCTTTTGGTCAGACGAAATAAATTGTTTAATTCTGGTTGTAGATGGCGCTGTTGTAGCCATTCAATGGTGTCCCATTCATTGTCAACTGGAGAAAGATATGGTGATCTAGCAGGTCAAGGTAATATGTCAATATTCTATAGAATATGTTGGATTACATTACGGTACAAGAACATATGTTATCCTGTTGGAAAACACCCCTTGAATGATGTTTATATATGGCAATACAACAGTTTGAATCACCAGACTGACGTACAAGTTTACAGTCAGGGTGTGTGAATTAACCTTGAGAGTGCTCCTGATATCAAAGGTTGTTTGCGGGAGCTAACCTGCAAACAATAATCAATATACAGCCATCACTGCATTGATGTAACGTACATCTCCCGCATTGTGGGGGTGCAAGGATTCTAGGGAGCCCATAGGGGACTGATGCCAAGTACAGCTTTGGGCCAAAATCTAACTTTGCAAGGAGGGGCCCTAATATTCTCTCTCTGTTTTGCCCCTGCATCACTGGCACCAAGACAGAAACAGCTTTGATTGGAGAGCACATCGCCATTTCACTCTTCAATGATCTCTCCTGTGACAGCACTGAAGTCACAAATGTCAGTGATTTCAAGCTAATGGAATGAATGTTACAGAGAGTCTGGCTGGAATCTATTTCACAAACAATTGATTTGATACTGTTCACTGTGTCACTCTGGTGCAGGAAAAAAACTGTAATTTCTGCTGTAGATGCACTACGATGTTTCTTTGTCATGTGGTGAATGTGGTGGTCTTATCTGTCAGTGGTGACTCGTGCATGGCTGTACCAGTTTTTTGATGTAGTGCCTTCTCCAGACCACTGCTGTCAGTATTCATGCCCAATGGATACATTCCTATCTAGTCTTTCTGCAAAATCACAGAAAGAAAATCCACCTTTTTTTTAGCTCTATTATCCTACCTTGTTCAAACTCAGTGAGCTGTTCATAATGGCTTTTTTATCTTCTTAAAGACATTCTGGACTAACATCAACTCACTACGTCATATCTCAAAGATAAATAACACTCATGAACTTTATAGTGTGTATTTAAAGTACATTTGATTCACATGCTAAAAGTGACGCTACAAGCACCACACTTTTCTCCCTATCACAAAGTTTGAAGGAAACTCATCTTAAAGATGTATAAACACATCTATCAAATTTCATTGATATAGCACAACTCCTTCTTGGTGATGAGATTTTTATTTTCATTAGTGTATTTTACCAATGAAGATTAATGGAACAAAATGAAGTTATGTGATAAAAGATATGTCTAGTTGAAAGCAAACTATTTCAATTCAGTTGAATTTAGGCCTTAATAACAAGATAAAGATCAACAAAAGTAGCCCTGGCTGAAATCTGTGATACGGATGAGAAAAAAAAAGACCACAATCAATACTGGAGGCAACTTCCCTTTTGGAACACATTGACAAACATGAAACTTACCTAATGACCATGATTAGGAACACAATACCCCAGAGAGTAAATGCCTCTAGAAAATCATTGCAATAAGTTGAGAGTAAATTATCAAAAATACTAGTCTACTAAAATCTCTAAGAAATTATATCCAAAATTTCATAAATGAATTTGGAAAAATGGAAATAGGAGCAACTGATTCATCAAGGCTCTCATTTTAAGAGGAAGCTGGAAAAGAGAAAATTAGACTCCAGTAGAAATTTATTAAGTTGCGAGAGAAATTCTAATGTAGAGTTATTTTTGAAAATATTTTTAACTATACAATATCAAATGCATTAGGTTAAAGATATTTTTTTTTACTTTTAAAAAGTGTTAAAAATTATTTAAGTACATTGGGAAAGAAGACAAATTTAACATGGCCATATTATATATAGAATAAGATGTTTTGGACAAAACAGATACGGCAAAAATAATTGATGAATTGGTCAAAGAGAAATCAAGAAGTAAAGTTATATGTAGCAAAATTGTAAGCCCTTTAATAAGGTTTTTAATTTTTAAATATAGTTAAGATTTTTCTTTAACCATTGAGTTTGATTATTAGCAATACATTTTATTTTAAGAATTTAAGGTTAGTGGATTTTTTCACTATTTTAGCTTTTTGTCTCTTGAACCCATGGGCCTCAAACCTTTTACCACTAGAGACCCCCAACTACCTTAATCCACCTTTGAGATAGACAAAAAATATTTATGATCAGAATTTATATTAACATTAAGTGAGGTTGTCGAGAAACAAACCTGCAATCTCAACAAGTCTTCATTGCAATTCCAGCAACAACATGCACCTAAATCAGTAACAGCAGTTTTCTTATTCTCTATTTTAGGAGACAGCAAGCAATTTCTTGATATTCCTTTACCTGAAAATTATTTTTAAACAAATTATAATATAAGTGAAGATACTATACCTCAGTAAATTTAAAATGTACACAATAAATCACATTTTTAAAACCAATATTGCTCTTCAATTAAAAAAATAATAAATATTTTCACTACTTTTAATCAATAAAAACTAACAGGTTGAAAACTTAAGATTTATAAAAGTTGAAGGAACATATCTTTTTAATTGAATATTTTTCAACATAGCTTAATTAAGGAGGGGATACAAAACACACATCTGGAATTTTTAGAGGCCAGTAAAAGATCAATAAGGTCCTGATTTTCATTACAACAACATCAATGCTATGATATATTAGTTAAAAAAAAATTAGAAATCATCTTCTTTAAATATAAATTCTATCATCAAAACACATTAGATGCTATAAGCAGAATAAATATCAAAAAATGCTTTTTAACTAAATACATAGTTATGTATTACACAACAAATACATTTTATTTCTAAAAATAAATCATTCTATTAGTTGTTTCCTAAAAAATTATTCAAAAATTGGATTCCAAATGTGAATTTAAAATCAAGAGCAAATACAGAAAATAATTTTAGCAATTAAAATGAATTAGAGATAACACTTTCAATGATATATGCAAAAAAGGAGATTAAGCTGAATTTCAATATTGAAAACTTAAATACAAATTTATAGCAAAAATAAATAAATAAATAAAGTAATAATAATAACAAACATATATATAAATCAAATAATTCAAAAAAAAAAAAAAAAATTCAAAATAAGATTTAAAAAAATAATTTGAAAAACTAGTAATAATCACCCTGAATTGGAAAGAAACAGAAGTAAAAAGAATATAATGTGATAAACAGGAATTTCTTGTTTTTTCTAAATAAAAACATTCATGATTTGACAACTACATGATCATTTGTTAAGGCAACTTCTTGTTCTTAAATACCTCTGTTTGTATAATGCATTATTTTTCTTGTATGATTAAAGCAGGAAAAAGAAATACACACATATTGTTTGGAAGTTTAATTTAATTTTATAATAAATAGTAAGATAAAAAAATATGAAAATTATTTTAACTACCAAATTGAAAAACATTTGTTATACAAAAGTTTGATACATATCTATTAAAAGCAGCCATAAACTTACCATTAAATGGAGGCATTTCATTTAACCAAGTAGCTCTGGATCCAAAAAATAATGTAAATGAACCAATCTTAAAAAAATAAAGAAATTTGATACAAAAATTTATGCATAAAAAAACAATACATTAACAGTACACTACTACACTTATATTAAGCCAATTTAAATTTCTATCTATCTCACGTTATAAATAATGAATTAAAATGATACTAATGGTAATTTTTAATAGGAAAAAATCAAAGTGGATGCCAATAAACTTCAAATAAATTAACAAAATTAAATTTGATTGTAAAATTAAGAATTTTTTTAAAAAATACTCACCGAATTAGATAATGCATTTGGAGTAGATTGCATGGACTTTTCTTTAGGAGCAAGCAATCTTTTTAAATAAATTTTTACCAGCAAATTCTGAAAATTGTTCACAGATTCTCAAACAACTTTTGAAATCTCAGTGTTGTAAGATTAATATTTTTTAAAGGCATAATCTCAGCACATACGAAATTAATATACTACTTATCAAAATAAATAAATAAAATTGAATGCTCAAATAGAGAAGATACACAATTTTTAAAATATGAGGAGAAGAATCAAGAATGTAGCATTTTTGCTTAACTTAAGATTGCCTTTAATAATAATTTACTAAATTACTAATTAACTAATTAAAATATAGCACTTTATGAAAACAAATATTTAAAATTAAGAGTAAAACTACTATTAAAGCTTTTGCTGTCTCATAAAAAGAAATTATTATTTACATACCACTAACTTATATTTTTGAGATTCAACTACATTAAAATATTAAATAATGTAAAGATTACATGCAATTTAGAAAAGTATATAAAATTAAATACTATCAAAATATTATAAGTATCTGTAATTAATAAATGAAATGTACTAAAAAATCAGCAACCAGATTCCTTAAAGCTGTATCATTTGTAATGTAAGTAGATTCAAATAAAATTTTTTTATTGCAGTTGGCCAGTATTATTTAAGTAGTTAAAGTGTAAGAATGAAATTTTTTTTAAAATATCATACAAGTATTCTTACCAACACTGATGAATCAACTTGTTTTGACATAGATTTATCTAGAACAAAATTGAATTAAAAATATTTTAGATTTTTATTACTAATTATTTGAAAGTATTAGACTTGAAATAATTTCACATATTGATAATTATTATTTAATTATTTAGGTATGAGTTAGATAAAATAAAGAGAGTACTTCAATATACTGGTATATTATTATCAATACAGGGTGAGGCAAAAAAACCCAGACAAACAATTTTTTATATAACTTTTTGAAAAATTAAGAAATTAACAAAATATAACAAAAAATAATAAGAGTACTAACTCGTACTAATAAATAAATTTAATTATTTTCAAAGTAACCGCCGTTTGCAGCAACGCAAATGCTTGCAGAAATTTTCAACAATAAACTTCAAGTCTTTTACCTTTAATGTACCCCATTCCCGCAGAAGTTATTGCTTTAGAGAGTCCAAAGTTTTGTGTGGTTTAGTGCAGGCCCTGGACTCTAAAATGAACCATACACTGTAATACATGAGATTGAGAGCCGGGGAGTAGGTGGTCATTCTTCAGTTGATATCATGTCTTTAAAATTCGCCTTGCGCCACTCTTGTGCCTTTTTGGCTTTGCAAACTGGTGCAAAGTCTTGTTGAAGCGTCCAATTTGCATTTCCGAAATGCTTTTGGCCCCACAGAAGTACAACAGCTTCAATAATGTCCCTCCGGTACACTTTTTGATTGATTTTAACGCTCTCTTCCACAAAAACTAAAGGTGTTTTGCCACTTGTACAAATTCCTCCTCAGACTATGATCGACTTTGGATTTTGGCGATGTTCAATAATTGCTGAGGTGCTTGGAGCGTCCACACACCAGATTCTATCGTTTTAGGAGTTATGAACTTGTTGAACCGTGAAAAACTTCTCATCAGTGAAAAGGAATCTCTCACAATGCTGACTTGTGGCTCGTCTCAAAAGCTTTCGGCATCTTCGGAGCTGTACGAGTTTGTTATTTTCAGTGAGAAGCTGAACTTTTCGCAACTTGTAAGGCTTCAGTTCAAGCTCCGTTTTTGCTATTCACCTCTCCGATCTGTCACTTATTCTCATGTCATGAGCGATCTGTCTTATGGAAACCCTCGGTTTCTCTGGACTCGCTTTTCGATGGCCTTACGATTCCTTGAAGTATTTACAGTGCGTTTTCGCCCACTTCCTGGACGTCAACCACATTGCCAACCTCTTTGAAACGGCAGATTTCATCAGACACTGTTTGCCGAGGTACATTCAGCAAACGAACTGTCTTTTTCCTTGCTGAAACAATTCTAAAATAGCAAACCTTTTGCTCGACATTATTAAAAACACATAAATCAAAGTAAAAACTAAGAAATAAATTTAAAAATATTTTATTATTAAAGTGTAGATAAAAAAAAACATGAAAACAACGATTAAAAGGAAATTCGTTAACTATTCTAGGAGGCAAGAAATTTTTCCGAGTTTTTTTGCCGCACCCTGTACGTAATACAACCTAATTGTTTGAATTCAACCAAGGCAGTTTAGCTAAGAATTCTTTAAAATAGAGTGATATAGATATTTTAATCTTAAAAGAACATTACTAACTTATTATTTTTTTCATATTATTTGTTTTGAATATTTTAACAAAATAATTGATACAGTAAAAGTTTTAATAATTTTATTGTAAATCAAAATATGCATATGTTCTATGCAGTACATAATGCTGCATACAATAAAACAAAACCTTTCACAAACACAAGGCCATACACACAACCAATTTCTTATAATAAATAATCAATAACTTAACTCAGTGTGCGACAGCCCATGAGGACCAAGGCCTAATGTGTCCAACTCAGTATACGTGACCTTGGGCCCTGAGGTGCTTGTGCAGATGTTTCGGCCAAGTGGTTAGCCTGACACGACCCCCCCCCATGTTAAGTTCCCAAGCAAGCTTCATAATGAAGAATAATGATACCCTAATTGTAATAAACTTCACAAAAAACAGTTCATCTGGCAAACTGCTCAACATTTCTAAAAAATACTTGGGGGAAAAACTCTTCATTCTAAATTTTATTCTCTAAATTCTATCAAAGAATATTCACATATTTTCTTTTCTCTTATACCACTTAGCTCACATTTATTTTTTCCATTACAGGTCAAATACAGTACAGTAGTTAAGACATCTGCCTTCTACCAGTCAATCATGAGTTCTATAATCCTTTCATTCTTAATAGCATTTATATTTGCTATAATCAATTCCTTAAAAAGCTTTTCTAATGCAATGGAAAACTAATGATTTACAACCAATAATAATCATACTAATACATATAGAGCTCTCTTTTCAAATATAAGAACACTCATGGAAAAATAAATCCAGCAATCAATAATAATTAACAAGGAATAGTATTCACATTAATACAGATGATCTTCTATATGTATAACCTTACTTTGAAAAAAATTCTACAGCATAAAAACCTACAAGTATAAATTCAATGCACATAGTTTTCTAAGCTTTTTTGTGTTGTTCTTCATACCATTGGCTTAGTAGTGAGGTTTAATCCCCTTTTTAGAGCTAATAACTCTAAATTTCAATACACCGAATGATGATTAATGGATAAAAATTCTCATACACTTTTATGATTCCATTTTATTATTTGAGCAGTTATTATCAAAGTGAGAGAGTGCGAGTTATATTAACATCAACTTATAAAGCTACACGAGGGCTACTGGAGACGGATCTAATTTTGAACCATGGTCAAGTGACAAGGACCTGAACTGGCATCCCCTCTCTTAACCTCCACATCACACCAACAGGAGGATGTTTGAGCCTTGACAGAATTAAAGCCCCCCCCCCCCTAAACATCACATCTTCAATGGCACCAGGCTTGAACTCATGACATGCCAGCCATGAGTCTGAGACCTTGACCACTAGCAGCCAAGTACTTATTAACAAACATACTTGCAAAGAGTTATATTCCCTCTTAAAGTAGAAAATAAATATATGCAATGAAAATAATTTAATCATCCCTCCTGCATTGGATTGATAAATGAATACCAAGCTTGCTTGGGGACTTAAACACTGGGGGTCTCGCTTCAGACTGACCACCTGATCGGGACATCTGCTCATGCACTTCAGCACCCAATGGTCATGTATACTGGGATGGGCACAGTAGGCCCTGGCTTTTATGGGCTGTTGCACCGAAAATAATTTAAATCTAGGTTGCCAAATTTTGAGATCCCCCTCACACCAGGATTTAAGGTTGTATTTTAAGCATTTAGTTAGATTCTAAGATAGGCTTAGACAGCAGAAATTTACCATATATCGGGTTGGAGGGAAAGTTCTGTCGTATTTTAAAGAAAATATTTGAATGCATTTATAAAAATATGTGTTTAATATTAATCAATTATATATGCTCCATTACTTGTTACAACTTGTTGCCATCTTTCAGGTAACATATAAATTCCTATTTTGTAGAAATTCTCGTACTTGGAGTTAAAATAGTCAGCAACTACCTTAGAAACACTTTCAAAAG
>BMAV01013286.1:200250-306103 GCA_019973955.1 Trichonephila inaurata madagascariensis
CAGATGTTTTTTTTATTTACAACAAAAACCACCTGCCTAATTAAAATATGACAGAACTTTCCCTCCAACCCAATATATATATATATATATATTAATGTAAAAATATTAACAATGCTTCTTTAATATTATTTACTTTTGTGAAAAAAAAATCTGCATAAAATAATTTTTTGTTTCTTAAATTTATGCATATAAAAAGAAAACCTGAAACTTGATGAATTTGATAATTTAATGGTTTTATGGATTTAATTATAAAAAAAAATCACTTAAAATTAATGTGTCTAGATAATAACATTAACACTTTTATCAATACAAAAATTTAACTTTATACTATGAATTTCATTATCATATATAACAGAGATAATTTTTATCATTAATCTTCTATGAAATACCATAGAAATAAAATTCTTTATTCACTTAAATAAAAAACCAAATGTAAAAAAATTCAAAGCTTTTATTAATTTTATTTATTTCTAAGTTTACAATCATTAATAAAATCAAAGAAATAATTTTTTTAGTGAACAAAAAACAAAAACTAAGAGGAAACAATAGAATAACATACCACTTAAAATTGCTTCTAAGAATCCTTTCAAAAGATGCACTAAGTGAAGATCAGTATTAGGAGATTCAGACTTAAGAAAAAAAGATACATATATAAATTTAAAAAATGACATTTTGAAATGATGCAAAAATAAATAAATAAAACTGTTACCTGAAGAATCTGCAAGACTTCAGACACTTGAAATTTTTTTGTATCTATATGACTAAGAAGCAATTCAATGAAGGCATCTGGCCTAGTTTGTTTCAAGAACTTAAAAGAAAAAAATTATTTAAGTAGAATCAATATTATATAATGTTGTGAAGAATTAACCAATTATCAGTAACATGTCATAATTTACACTATAAAAGTTCTATAACAAAATGTTCATTTTCAAAAATAATTATACAAGATTTCAAATCTTTCAGTGAAGGAGGAGGGGGAGGGAAATCCCTTCTATTTAAATAAAAAAATACCATTAAAAATCTTAATTTTTTTTCAGTGAGTGTATATTTTAAATAAATTAAAATAAGAAGCATGAAAGAAGAAATTAAGAAAAGAATCCAACTTTAGTAAAAACAAATATAATAAAAACTTACTTTCCCAAAATTAGTTAAATTCATTCCATCCCAAATTTTGCTATCAATACTTGCCATTATAGTTAAAAGGTCAGCCTAAAAAATGACAGAGGGAAAAATAAAATTATAAATACAAGAGGTTCAAAGTATAACAAGATTTGATTCAATACAAGTATGTGGATACTTTATTAATTATACTAGATATACAATCTAAATCCTTACCACACACAAAAAAAAGGAATGAAATGTAGAAAAAATTAACTGATCAACTAATTCACAAAAATAAACTATTCACCCCGAAAAAATATATTTCCTAAAAAGAAATACATTATTTCAGGGACAAGTAATTTCCAAGGACTACATTTTTGAAAATTTATCCAATATAAATTTAAATAAAAATACAATAAAGACATATTTTACACTATTTTTAAAAATTTATGATTACATCTACAGTACTCTAAGCATTCAGAACATTTTCTCTAGGTCTACATGGAACTATGAAAAATAAAATCAAAACATATTTGGTTTAAATACATAATACAATGGGCTCATAAAAAAAGAAAGCTCTCTTCATATAATTATTATTATTTTGAAAAAATTAACAAAATGTTTTAAAATTTGAATACTTGACTGCAATATACCTTTGCAAGGGATATAACCATATTTTGTGCAGCCTCAACATTGCTTTTTTGTAATAGAAGATAGACTAATGCTGTGGTATCTGCTGCATTGCTGATGGGACTAAGTGGACTGTAAATAATCTCATAGTTAAGAAAAACATAGTTACTTGAAAATTTTTCAAGCATTAAAAAATTATTTTCTTTTATTTTGAAATACATAACTAACATTATATATATATAGCGAGAGAGAAATTTAATTTAAAATCTGGAAATAAATTTTAAAAAAAACTACAATCAAACTTTAATGCATTATATAAAATAACTAATTAAATAAGAAAAAGATCATAAGAATGCATATTTCATTACACATTTCATAAATTTTAAATTTAAAAATAAATTTATCCAGACACAAAATCTTGGTAATTTACTGTATTCTTATTAATTAGAAGAATTTTCATTAAATAACATAGCAACAATTAAAATAAAAATACATACTGTCGCTTGTTGGTAAGCCTTCGTTTTAGTATCAAAATTGCTTTATCTGTAAGAACAATAAGTGATAGATGTAAAAGGTTATGTGTGTGTATATTTATATTTATAATAGATAAAATTTTTACCTTACCAAGTTTGTAACCTTCAAAATTTGAACAAAGGATGACTTTCCAAAGCATTTCAGGAGCTTCTTCAGAATAAGCAGACAAAATGGAATCAGCAGAGCTCTGAAAAGTACAAGGAAATTCAAAATAACAAATAAGCATACTCCCAGTTAGATTTTACACACATACACACACAAAAGTGCAATTAATAAATTTTTATTAGCATTAATGCACAGTATTTTTTTTTTTTTTTAATAATTTTCAAAAACTTTACTAGAAGAGAATAGTGCAAGCTTTTCCTATTTTTACCTAAGATTAAATTATTTTTCTCCCAGCCTGGTTTGTGCAGAATTTTGGGTTTTTATATATTTCCACATTAATATATTATTCTATGCAATGGTCTTTGATTCAATTGGATTTCAAACCCATGAAACTTACCTAACCGCAGAAATGCCGGTTTAAAAAAGCTTTTTTTACAACAAAATTATGTCAAGTAATTCAATATTCATTATTGATGTATATTTTAACAAAACTGGAATTAATTTAAATGAAATAATTACTTTGTTTTTAAATAATTATAAAGTATCATACCTGAGATAAGGAGAGTGGCAATGGATCTTTATCAAAAAGAATTGAATTCATATAAAATACTAAAGACTGGAAAATACCGGCTAATTTTAACTAAAATAAAATAAAAAGTATATTTTAATGTGGGAGAATAAGATTGACATAGAAACAATTGCAGCTACTAGTATAACAGAAACACATACAACAAGTTTGTTAAGTGAGTGAGTGAGTGAATATTAACGTCGCACTGTTCAGCTACACGAGTGCTTTTGGCGACGGACCACGTAATTTTGAACCATGGTCAAGTGACGTGGATGACACCTGAGCTGGCACCCCCCTCTCCTAACTACCACACCACACCAACGGGAGGACGTTTCAGCTCTTGACAGATTTAACGTGCATCGCTGCCCTACACGGCGGGTCTTTAGTGGCACGGGTCTCGAACTCATGACATGCCTGCCATGGTCCGATACCTTAACCACTGGGCTACCGCAGCCCAACAAGTTTGTTAAAACAGTACTCTTTCATATAGTTAGTATTTAAAAATAATTAAAACGGAAAATGATATATATTTGAGGAACAATCTCGCTAAATATTAATTCAAATTCTAATCAGATATTTTTTCTCTAAATCTTTTTTTCCCAATACCATTTTGCAGAGTCATTTTCTTTCTTGAAATCTCCAAAAATTATCCCATTATTGAGAGAGTTTCAACTGAGAAGGTGTAAGATGAAACCTGTAAAAATTCTATCTTTGATGACGTGTAGGGGAAATTCTGAACCTCCCATTAAAAAAAACTAGAGCAGGTTGTACAATCAAAGTACCAAAGAGACTTGATTTATGAATTATTTATAATTTTCTTACTGTAACTGTATTTTATGTTTTTCTTATTGCATAGTACTTTTTTGATTTTTAGAATAATTTATAATTTTCTTATTGTGTGTCACTGTAACTAAGTATAAGTTAAATTTTAAGATAAAAGTTAACTTAGATGGGAGGATGTCAAGTGTTTATTATCTGATTATTAACTTTGTTTTTGATGTATTTTAGAAACCTACAATTGCTAATGGCAACAGTGGAGTTATTGTTCTCATTTTTGTGAGAATAAAAATGGCTTTGAATTGTTATTCTTGTGATTTAGAAAATTAATAACTATTTACTAACTAAAGAATTTACAATTATTAAGGCCTTTTATGCCATTTATGGTTTTTGAGTGGTACTTTTGAGATGTTAAAACAATAGATTAAGCTGATTATAATCCTTCTGACTTCATGTTCCATAACACAGAACAACAGTTAAGCTCAACAATTATGAATGTACACTTATAACATCAATAACACACATTTAACTATTTCTCTTCACATTCAGCTAATTTTTTAATTAAAATTTAATTAGACCATGAAAGAATAAAAACAAGAGATCTACTAAAAAATAAATTCAACTTATAACACAAAATTTTTTGTAATATTTACTTAAGATCTCACAGTTTTAGCAAGTTACTTAGAAAAAGGAACATTTTAAAAGCTTTCTATAAAATGAGAGTTAGTAATTTAACTACAGCTTAATACAGCTAATAAGTTAATGTAAGCAAAGTAAAATCTTTTAAAAGAAAGTTTTAACCATGTTCATGCATAGTCATGTTCATGTCACATACTACAGTCGGTCCTGTATTTAACAAAGATGTTAAATCCAGCAAAGAGTTTGTAAAATAGAAAATTGGCTATATAGAGGTTCATTTTTCAATATACTTTATAAACCACATTAAACAAATTTTAAATTCATAAACACTATACATTAAAAAAGGTAATTATACACAACTTTTTGTAAATTAATATCTATTTATTTTATTAATCTTACCCATTAAAAAAAAAAAAGAAAGAAAGAAAACCTGCAAAGAAAACAAGAAAAAAGAATGTTGAGGAATATACTATATATTCAACATTAAGAAAATAATTTTATTTAAAAATTAATGAATTTAAAGGATATTTTCTAATTTAAAGCAAACAAGTATTTTTAAACATACATTATTTTATAGCTAAAAATTCTAAGCATACATTACCACATGCATTCTTAAATTTAATTACTCATAAAATCAGTTAATTTTGATTGAGTTTCTTTGTTCAAAAAAATGCTTTATTTCATAATATGCCTCATATCTTTACAATGCACCAAGTCTCTTCAGGTGTATTTTTTTGGTGTCTTTCTTAAATTTTTCTAGCCATCCATTGTTACCCAGAAATTGGTTGTATCTCAATGCCTTCGCAAATTGAATAGCTTTCTCTATTACCAAAGGTTCAGAAATTTGAACAATTTCATCTTGCATTCTAAACTGCCTTGACGACATCTTCAGAGACACATGTTCTTAAACATTTTGATCAAGAATTCGATGAACGATAATTTTGTAACTTATCTCGATTTTTTATAATAGTTGATAAGCTGTTTGGAGGAATACCAAATTTTAAAGCAATATCCTTTTTCTTGACGCCTTTATCCACTTCCTGAAGAATTACATTTTTTTGTTTGATACTCAAGCACTTACGTTTTGAAATTTTGAAGCTACAAGAAATGGTTACTGGTACAACTGATAAAAACTACAAATGAATGGAGATTAGTTTAAGCACATGAGACAACTCCACTGATGGTGAGGTCAAAGATGTTTCTAGTGAACTAGACAATGGGGTTAAAGGTTACACTTCTTGGGTGAAATGCCCAGAATTCTATTGCTCTTGGCTAGTTAGGCACCTAATAAAACCAGTTCAAGATTTATGAGTACCATAAAATGTGTTAAAAGAGAAAAAAAACTTGAAATGTTCAGAAATACTTTAAAAATAGGGAGAAAAAAAATTGAGTCACAAGAAAAGAAAGTTTGTTATATAGGAAATGCATTTCACTATTGGGAGGTTATTTTACAAAGAAAATCATGAAATGTTCTTGGTCCCAGGAAAAAGTTTGCTATATAGAAAAATTTGCAATATAGAGGTTTGTAATATAAAGGTTCGACTATATGTTTTTTTTAAAAAAAAAAAAATCAATAATAACTTTTAGACACCAATATAAATTTAAAAAAAAAACATTAAAAACATTTGCTGTTGTTTATAGGGTTTTTTTTCATTCAATTCAAAACCTTCTTGGATAAAAGATAAAAAAAAAAAAAAAAAAGACATCTTTATACATAATTAACAAAACTTTTAAAAAACTGCCAAGCTTAAAATAAATCTTTTTTAATTCAGCAAGCAAATAAGTATCTGAAGACAATTTAATTCTTTACAAAATCTTTTGTTTTTATCCATCACTATGATACAATAAAAAAACCCTTTCCTTTCTTAATTTTTAGAAAGCAATTCAGCTCACATGTGAAATTATTTAAACAATAATAGTTAACAAAATAAATTCATTTATAAAATTTTAAAATGAAAATAATTTATTAAGAATTCAATTATACAATTACCTGATGTCGAAAATCTAAAATTCTTTTTACTATGTTTTCCGGAGAAAGTTGAGATATTTGGTAATATGGAATTGAATGTAGCTTTTGCATAGAATCATAACTAAAAATATATGAAATAAAAATATAATTGATTGAAACAAAGGAAAGGATTTCATGAAAAAATATTCATAACATGTCTTTTTGATGAACAAGATTCTTATAAATTTTCAATAAAATAGCTGAAGAATAAACAATTCCTTAAAATTTCAAAATGTTCATCAGCAAAATTTGCATAGTATTGCTGCAGAATCTCAGAAAACATGCAAAAAATAATGAAATAAGTATATAATACACTTTCCTTCAATATGTTAGCAAATAATATGAATTTCCTTTTTATTATTTAACAAAAACTGCAAAGGAATTCTATTTTACTTTTATGATGTAAAGTGTTAACTGTTTTATTAATTCATTTATTATATTTTAATTTTACAAAAACACTTTACTGTGAACCTGGAATGCGCATTATTGTGAATGACATCATAATTTTGCTTATGTAATAACTTTAAAAAAAATCAGTTAATAAGGTATCATAATTAAAAACTTTTCTCTACTTTTGTTACAAACTTAAATTTATATTTAATGCATAAAACAGGTTTTGATTACATTAGTATTACTTTAGAAAAATGCAGAAAAACGAAATCTTTTCAATATACAGGGTGATTATAATTAAAGTCCCACTTTCAAAATTCTGTAGAAATAAATCACTAGTCAGAATGACTTTAAATTTGAACTGAAAACATTTGAAGACAAAGGAAATGGTATAGTACAAGAAAAAAAAAAAAAAAACAACTCCAAAGTTGTACCAATAAATGGCAAAGTAAGCAGCATAACAAAAATGGATTTGATTGCAAGTGAAATTTTGAATCAAATTATGATGGCCTTTACCACAGCAGAATAAAACAATACATATGCATGTGTGAATGGATTCTCTGTTGCCCATTTTCTTCATATCTGTGTATTGACAAAGACTTGAGAGACAGAAAATGGGCTTTATACGTTCACAAAATGTTCCTTGGGAGATTCAGTGTCCACTTCCATGCAAGCAAGAAATTTTAGAGAAAAAGTGTGTCTTACTTTGAAACTTTTTCTTACGCCATACCAGTTCACCTTCTTCAAGTTCTTCTTTAGTTCAAATTTAAAATCATTATGATCAGTATTTTTTTTTACAGCATTTTGAAAGAGGAACTTTAATTATAATCATCTTTTAAACAAATTTCATATAAAGAAGAAAAAACAAACATTACAGCTTAATAACTTAATAATTAAAATTTTTTTTTGTACAATTATCTTAAAACTTTAATGCATGAATTTTTTGTTATTTTTACGAAAACAAAATGTAATTTTACATTTGTTTCAAATTATTTCATTTGCCATATGGTAAAAATAGCTATTTTGCTTAGGTTTAAAGCAATAGATCTTATGGTATACAAACATATACAAGAAAGTCTAAAAAGCATGTATAAGTGATTTACTCACTCATCAAAAGATCTTCAGAATTATTAGACCTACAAAATTGAAATTTAAAAGGAATGTGTTGTTTTTTTTAAAGTAAAAATTCACTTGGAACGGGTTTTGTTGAAATCGTGTTTCAATGGCTTTGTGAAGGCATTATTAACGAAAATTCCCATTTTGGAACTTCAAACTAGAAATTTGCCAAGTATGTTTCATTTGTAACGTAGAAAACCAGTAAGAATGGTTTTTGTGGAAATTGACTCCAAAAGGGGTTTGCAGGGGCTATTCAGATGAAAAAAAATCTCATTTTTAAGATGTTAGGCCTATAGATTAGAAATTTGGCAAGCATGTTTCTTTAGTTGAGAAATGATCGCTAAGAACGAGTTTTGTGGAAATCGATTCCCAATGAAGGTTAAGAGAGTGTTATCGATTCCCCCTTTCCCATTTTTTAACTATTAGACCTACAAACCTGAAATTTGGCAAGCACATTTTTTTGTTTTTTTTTTTTGTTAGAGATATTGATTGAAAATTAGTTTTGAGGGAATCGATTTCCAAAAAGAAGTTGTGAGGTGTTTAAGAGAATAAAAATACTCTCATTAGATCCACAGACTTTAAATGTGGAAGCAGGTTTCTTTTCTTGAGTAGATTTACCAAAAATGGGTTTTGTGGAAATTGATTCTGAGGGAAGGAGCGTAAAAATTATGTATATTTCCATTATTAAAAATTCAAATCCTGTTATTTTCATTCAAGAGGTAAGGGCTGTAAAAATGTTTTTCAATACAACAGATAGCTTAATAAAAAGACTTAGATATCAATAATTAAAAAACAATATGCAGTCATAAAACATAATGAAACACCCAGCGAAGCATGTGGGTATAACATCTAGTCAATGGTGCATGCACAGGGGGGCCCCGGGCCAAGCCCCCCCCCCCCCAAAACCCTTGATTTTTTTCCCAATTGATTATAATCCTATGTATATAGTATGAAAAATTTAACTATTTGTTATTAATAATTAATTTTATTAATGAACACTAATTATTTATTCAATAATTAATTTTTTACGATTTTTTGCTCCCCAAAATCACCAAATTCAAAAACAGCATGGTACGAGAATGGTGGTCTTTCGACACTGGACCCCCCTTGAAAAATTCCTGTGTGTGATACTGAAAATTATACAAGATTGATTATACAAGAAAAATTTAAAGATTAACTATAACAAAAATAAATAAAAGGTAAGATTAACATATTATTTTTAAAAAAATTTTGATAGATGTTTTTAAATTAAGACAAAAATGTTTTATATATGCTAAAAGTTTTTTTTAGGAGTAAAATAAAAATATTTCAGAAATACAAAAATATTCTCTGAATCACAGATTTACTTCATTAATTAATCATTCCCAATCAGGAACCATTCAATGGATTATTAGTAATAGATTTTATTACTAATAATTTGATCAAATGATGGAAACAAAGCCTGAATTGCTGCTTCTCTCTTACATTTTAGTCATAATATTTGAGAAGTTTTGAAGTTCTATAACATTTAGTTAAAGAATTCAATTAGCAGAAAATATTCTTAATTATTCTTTATGCCTTTGAAGGAAAGAATACTGATCCAATGTATGGCCATGAAATTAATGGCTTTACTCTTAACTCCTTTGTTTATTTTTGATATATTAAGGCTATTATGAATTTCTATATATAGAAACAGATTCTTTTTAGAAGTTGTTAAATAAGACTCACCAAAGAAAATAATCACCCAACATTAAACATGACTTTTCATACAATGTTTCAATTTCTTTATCTTGTTTTTCAAAAAAGATTTGAGTACGTAAAATCATATGAGCTTCACTCAGTAAATGGTAATAAGTGCTTGGACTGGTAGATTTCTGACTTTCAGCAACTTCTAACTGAAAGAAAGAAAAAATCTATTAGGAAATAAATATTCCCTTATTTTCAAATAAAGGGGATTAAAAATATGGAAAACTGCATAAAAAGGCTTGTACAAGACATACAAGAATAAGTAATTGAGTAATTAAATTTTTATTTAAATGACATTTAAAAGCAACCCTTTTTTACAGAAATATTTAAATTTAAGATAAAATTTGACAGCCAAACTTTTTTTTTAAATAAAATTAAAATTTAGTTAAAACAATATAGTGCCATGCACATGCAATGACATCATTGAAAGTAAATAAATAAAAAGTCATGAGATGTGGTTAAAAATAAGTTTAAAAAATAAACAAATTATAATTTTCTGACTAAAAAATTCATCATATGATTTTATTCATAATTTTTACTTAAATTACATAATCATCTGAACTTTAAGTAATAAAAAATATATGCATGCATTGAGGAAAAACAGTAGCCAAAATTATTTTTAAACCAAAATTAACCCAAAATATAATTAAAATGAGAAAAATTATGAAAATATAATATACAAATAATAAACAATATGTCATTATTAAATAATGAGAAATTTATAAAGTATCAAAATATAATGCATTACCAGATCTGAAAAGACTTGAGATGAAGCAGGTTCTTTCAAGGAATACAAAGTAGATCTGTTACCTCCATCTGGTCTGAAATAGGAAATCTGTACATCTTACAAAATCACACATACAATACAAATAAATAATTTTTAATTTTTTAATGAGATTTCTTTTAATCTACACTATCTACCAATAAGTATTTGAACATCCATGCAAACAAAGATATTTGCAGTCCTGCTCCATGTCACGCCTTCTGTACTTAAATATAATGTAGGAAACAGCATTGATATTAGTGGCATGCAAGATGCCATGAAATTCAGAGCTGTCTTTCAAGAGGGGCGTAATTGTCGGATATCATAGAAATGGTTGATTCTTACGAGACATATCTAGTGAGTTAAATATTGCAAAATCGACAGTGGCTTTTGCGATTAAAAAGTGGAAGGTGAGTGGGAGTTGTTGGAATGTGTTTCGACATGGCAGACCCATGAAACTAGGAGATAAGAGATTGACAAGAGTTGTTTTGATAAATGCCATCCACAAGGAAGTAAATTTGCTTGGTTTCTATGGTTATGCTGCTGCAAACAGGCCTTTGATTAAAAAATCCAGCTGTGCTGTTCAGTTGAGATGGTGCAAGGCACTTCAAAATTGGACCATAGAAAAGTGGAAACAGGTTCTCAGGAGCGATGAATCAAGGTTCAATCTTTACCAGTTGGATGGTAGGATAAATGAGTACCATGCTTGCTTGGGGACTAAACACTGGGGGTTTTGCTTGAGACTGACCATCTGATCGGGACATCTGCTCATGCACTTCAGCGGTCAATGGTCATGTATACTGAGATGAGCACAGTAGGCCTTGGCCATCATGAGCTGTTGTGCCACTGAGTTTAGTTGGATGGCAGAGTCTATGTTTGGATATACCAGGAAAAAGACTTTTGTCAGAGTGCATTGAGCCTACAGTTAAGTTTGGTGGATGTGGAATTATGGTTTGGGGATGTTTCTCGTGGTATGAACTGGGACACTTAATCCCAATTCATGGTAAGCTCGATGCCGATTCCTACTGCACTTTTCTAGACAACAATGTGCTTCCTACGCTTAAACAACTTTATGGGTTGAATCATAGTTACTTCCAGGTTGACAATGACACTTGTCATGTTTGTGAGGTCCACCAGGGATTGATATGATGACAAAAGGGTGAACTGACTGGACTGGCCTTCATAGAATCCAGAGTTGACTCATACAAAAAACCTTTGGGAGGAGTTAAATAGCTGAATTAAGTGGAGCAGCAACCATCTAAAATCAGAGAAAGAACTTGTATGCCTTTTTCAAGCCAAGTGGAAGAAAATACCATTGTCCATCATCCAAAAACTTTAGGAAAGCATGCCCCTGGAGTGTTAAGGCTGTAATTGCTTCAGGTGGAGGCCCTGCATTTATTGAATATGAATAAATTTTATTTATCATTTTTATCACAGATGTCCCAATTATTTAGTGGTAGACACTGTATTTCATTTATTGTAATGAGTATTTTCAGAAAAAAATGTTTGTATAACATGGTGTCTTTATATATTATACAGATTTTCTATTTATATTTATGTAAAATTTAAATTCAATATAGCTTATGAAATTAAATTCTAATTTAGTATATTTTTCTTTGTATCTTAATTATAAATATCTTTTGATTTCCCACATTAAAAACTTTAAACACTCTGTTTGGATTCATTTGCTATTCATAGATAAAGTAACAAAATAGTTTAAGCAAGCACTTTCCCAGGAGAACTTGGTGCTTAAGTATTTCACAAAATTCCCACCATAGCTTTATAAAATAACAACTATTTCCCTTCAACACATGATTATAACATTTCTATTATATTTTCCTCTGTTTTAGCTTTTTTTTAATGTTAAAAAGGATAATTCTGTCTCCTGTTCCTAGGAGCAACTTGAACAAAGAGGTTGCTCAATTTTCACTTATGATATGTTAAAATTACATAAATTTCTGATTCAAAATTTCTACCTAAACTTTATCTGGTTACAGCTGCAACATCTTGAACAATAGTGAATTTATCATATATATATACACATACACATGAATATAAATGACATTAAACTTATTCAAACATTGAATCTTTTGATAACATTTGGAAAGCAATAATAAAAATAATAATAAAAAAAAAGATCATGGTATGTTACCCACTCTTGAATTATTAACACTTTAAAATACATATGAATTAAAACGATACAGAAGCAAACATATAATCTATAATGAATATTAAAAAAAGAATTTTCCTTATTTACTCTGTATTTGACACAGAATCTTCCACTGATGAAACTAAGACTAAATGATTGTCTGATTTCACTAAATGATCAACACCCAGGAAAGGACGCAAACCCAAAAGACAAACTGCATCTTCATACTTAGGTACTATCTGTAAGACATACAAATGAAATACATATAAAAAAAATCATAAAATAGAAAAAGCTAATAATAAACAGTATATTCTTTGTTAGTTTATTGCCCATGAATATAAACATGAATAGGTTTTCCACTTTTATTCCTGCATATTTATTTACTTGTTTCGTTTTTACTATAGAACATCACATAAGATTATTCATATATAAGTAATAAAAATGCACATAAAATATGATGTAAAATAGTTAACTTTATTTTTTCTCATACTTATTTTTTTCACAATAGCTTTACAATAGGATCTTATAATGAAGACTCAAAGGTTGCAGACTCACATCTGACTTTGCTATAGACCATAAAAGTAAAATAATGAAGCAATTGTAAATAAATTAAAATTATATATATGTAAAAACTCAGGTATCACCTAAATCATTTGAATTTATCTAAATTAATATAGAGTGACAGGGATATACAAGATTTTCCTCTAAAAAAAAATCCACCCTTGTTTATTTTGTTTGCATTAGTATAAGCAGAAAATAAAGCTTATAATATCATTTCGTATACATCTGATTTCAATATTGAACTAGAGAAATACAATTAAAATATAATAGAGCTTCTGCTTTCATATAAGTTCTATTCTAATTGTACAATAAAGTCTTTACACTCAGAGGACAAATTCAATGCCATAACACAATTAAGATATATCTTGTAAAGATAGCCTCAAAAGAAAGGTTGGTATTCCATTAACTATGTTTTATATATATGCAAGGGCTGTCTAAAAATTATCCAATCTTTTGCCAGGAAAAATATATTACATGATGGGATAGGGGCCAGGGACATAGCTACCGCCGTATCAATGATATGGGGCCCCCAAGCAACAGGGGCTCCGACATGTGTAACTACAGTTCCACTAACAGGGCTCTCATATTTGAAAAGGGACCCCAACAGAATTTTGATATAGGGCCCACTCCTAGCTACGCCAGTGATAGGGACCTTAATCCTTTTCTAAGTAAGCCCCTTGTGATCTCACACATTTAGCCTACTTGTACATCCATTTCTGAAAAAATTCTAGAATGGTATTCATTTCCATCAATTCATTAACATGATCTCTTCTCTACCCTCAAAACAGAATCTTTTCAATAACATTTTTCAATTTTAGGTACAACCAGAAGGAAGAAGGAGTCCTCTTCAGGAGAAGATTGTGGAACAACTAGAATTCTATGTTCCATGATCAGGATCCCATGTGATAAATGAGCTGGAGAAATATCATGGATGCAACAGCTAGTATTTTGCAGTCTGTTTTTTTTTTTTTTTATTGAATTGCATCAGGTATTGATAGCACTCTTTTGTCTCATGTCTATTCATAATGCACAATTTTATAGTTACTAAAGAATACAGTCAACATCATTTTGATTATGCTTTATACCTGTAGCATTATTATTATTATTTATTTTTTTTGGTCCTGAGAACTCCGAATGCTTTTTTTTTGTGATGATTGTGCATTTGTTTCTGGGTCATACACCAACATTCACAACTCATCTCCAGTTATTACGATGTTCAGAAACTCAAATTCAGTGTTGGTGTCTTGTACAACCTCAAGGTAGAATTATTTTTGTTGTGAATCTCAATTCATATTATTTAAATATAAAAAGCATTTTACATTTAAGGAATATAAATGCTTTAATATTTTGAAATAATGATGAACTTTTAAAGCACCTAATTTTCCAAAAATATATAATTGAAAAAAATTAACGTTAAAATATCTTGTTAACAGAGCATATGTAAAATATCATCATATTTAATATTTTACTTTTTAATTGATATTACTTAATTTGTACAACTGAAAAATTATGTTCCACTTAAAATGTTCAAAGTTTCTAAATTGTTAATAACCTATAAAGTTAGTTATAAAAGATTAAAATATTTTCAAAACATATAATGGTTAATAACACAGAGTTTAAAAATATTGACTATAATGCTCCATTTTAACAAGTTTGAATAAGCTTAGAAAAAAAAAACCAACTGTAAATAGGAGTAACTTACATTCTTTTTTTCATCTATGTTTTCCAAAGTTAGAAGTACAGAATGAGGTAAATGTACTGTATAAGTTTCAAGCCCTGTTTCTGTAAGAGCATGAAGTAATGATGTATCTAATATTACTCCTTTTAAAGTGGAAGTGTAGTTATAGGAATTGACAAATTGAGTTCTATTAGTGAGGTCATAGAGGAAACCTTCCTTCAATGTTGAAAAAAAACATCCCATAGCTTTAAGAGAAGAGACAAATGAAGAAGTAAGATTCAACCAAGGTAGAGAAAATGTAGAATTTTCCAATTTAGAAGCAGCAACATTTAAGGGATCAGTCAAACCTTCTTGAACAGTCTCTATAAAATACATTACAATGAATTTTTATGGCTAATTCTTATAAATTAAAAATAACATTATAAAATATTTAAGCATTATTTTCTTGTATATAAATTAAATATAAATTCCAAGCTAGCTTATAATTTATGCAATTGTACATAATAAAATTAACAAACTAAAGAAATGGAATAAAATAAATTGTATTACTTCTAAAACATTAAAAAAAAAATTAAGCTGTTTTTAACTGTTGAGCAAATGAATGTATCCTTTCTTTGGCATATTCAATCACCACAGTCTCTATATATAACGTCGGTTCAAGTGTAGTACCGGGGGGGCCCCCCCCCCCCCCGCCCCCCCACTTTTGGATTTGGCAATTTTTATCTGAATGTCATGGTGAGACATCGAATTCATTGTGAAATAAATAATAAATAATTCTGAAAAAAGTACCTTGGCAACCACTTTTAGTCGCAAAAAAAAAAAAAAAAAAAAAACCCCCCCCAAGGGCCCCCCCCCCCCCTATACTACACTTGAACCATAATGTCTTGATATGCATATTTGTAATCTCTAACATAATTCAAATTACATTGATTATATAATTTAATCCAATAAAAAAATTACTGTTTTCCAATTTAGCTGATACCATAAAGTAAGCAAAACACATATTTAACTATCAATCACTTCTTTAATTTTATTCAATTTTCCCACCCCCCCCCCCCCCTCCACACACACTGTACATATCTAACAGAAGCCCAACATCCCTAGATTTATCATTTTAGTAAATTATGAATTTAGAATTTTAATTGTGACATATTTTAAAACAATTAACTACATACAAGTTATCAATAATTTTAACCCACACCAGATGTATAATTGTTCTAAGATAAATTTAAAATTATCTTAATTCGCATTAAAAATTTCACTGCAATTAGCATATACCCCTTCCTTTAATCCTTTACTTGCTGAGAATATTTATGGGATTCATTCCCTGATGCCACCATTTTTCACACATGTGCAAAGTTATGCAGTATTAGAGGAAAAGAAGATATAAATAAGAAAATTCTTTTCTGATAAAAAAGTAAATCCTTCACAAACAGTATTAAGAACATTTTATTGTACTTCAAAATCTTGCGAACAGTTTTACTGATAACAACACAATATAAAGAGCCATACTTCACAGAAAGGCTCATATGTTTGGTAAGAGAAGTAAATGCATCAGTGCGTTAGGCATATATATGCCAGTGATAGTTAAGGGTTGAAATCACATTTCTTATTTTATATGTAACAAAAAGTTCTCATAATCCCATTTACATAAATTGCAATTTTCTAAGTTAGTTACTTTCATAAATTGGTTAGATTGTTAAAGGCCTTTAAGTGCAACTTATAGACCTTCTTAGTAAAAATATGTAATTTTTTTAATATTAATTTTGATGTTTATTTTGCATTCAATTTATTTGATAATTACCATTGCTGCAAGTATAAGCACAGATATCAAAATTAATATGCATTTAAGGTTTAAATATAATTTATATTAAATTCCAATGAAATCATTAAGAAAAATATATTACCTGATTTATAAAAGGGTACAAATTGCAAGGCAGAAAGTTTAGTATCATTTCCTTGCACCGCAAATTGCCTGAATAGCAGAGTTACAGCATAAATATTAGAATGCATCCCAGGAAACATTTCAAATGTTTTTGAATCTAATCTTACATCAACACTGCAGCCTCGAATGGTCAAAAGTGGTCCATGAAATTCACATGCATCTGTACTTGAAAATATTTCATTTTCCTTATCTATTGCATGAAAATGTAGGTTGATAGGAAATGATTTAGGATGCAGCTTTGACTTCAAATGCTCATCCCACACTTTATCACTTGCTCCACTATTTGTACAAGATTCAAATCTCCATTCAACAAAATTTTCATCACATATTTCAGAGTCTACTGATTCAATAGTTAAGTTGGTAGTTTCTTGTCCATTCCCATCATCACTTTCACCAGAAATTTTGAATACAAGAATAGCCTTGTCAGACATGCAAGCAAAATAATTTTCACATATGTCCAGATTCTGGGCTATTAATGGAATACTAATGTCTACAAAATGATCAAAGTCATTAAATGTCTGATTTAAAGTTGAATGAATCTTAGTACTGTAACAAAAAACAGAAATGATATTACCAAGACTAACAGCTAGGGCGGAAGTTTTATTACAAGCAGAAATACACAAAGCAGGTTTCTCTAAAGGCAATTCTATCATTTCTAATGATTTACTTGATGAATGTGAATTATCACACACAGGAGCACAGCCAGCCACACGAACTTTGAAAGGTTGATTGTTTGCATCAATCCACCATTTGAAGTAAATTCTTACATACGAAACAAGACTTCGATGCCAAGATACCTTGTTTTCAATAGTGGCAACATAATTTCCTAAAAGAAAAATAGGCATTAAAATTCACTACATTTTAGAAAAATACAACAAAATATTTATTTGTATAAAATTTGTAATAATATTTTAGCATTGTTGTTCACACACAGATATAACAATTCAAATTTATTTTGTCTGCTTTTCATTATTTTTTGTCTGCATTTCATTAGAAATTTGGTTTTACTTTAAGAATAAAAATTGTGCTAATTCTTTGAAGGCCACATTTTTATTTTTTATAATGCATGAGACCCACTATTCTGACCATGAAGATCAGTTATTTGAATTAAAAAGAATTTAGGAGTTGCCGGTTGTCTTGACGGAAGAAGGGGGGGGGATCATGATTAAACCATCCCCCCTCAATGACACTGAAAGTTGAGATCACTTCGGCACCTAAGAACTGCTAGTCAGAATATTTTGGATAATGTACCTGTTCAAATCTGTATAAATAGCTGTTATATATTTCTAACAAGAAAATCTTAAATGTTAGCTTTGGCATTAACATAAAAATATTATTCAACCACTTTATAACAGGAATATAGTAAAAAAAAATATGTGTAGTAAAATTATATATATAATTAACACCAAATTTATAAATAATATAGTTTTACAAAAATAATTTAAAAACTAAATTATTTTATTTTCATTAAAAGCTTGTTTCATATTTTATAAGTTAGAGAAATTACCCGATTCACAATAAATTATTTGTTTCACTATATCTATGGTTGGAAACGAATGCAGCACATTTCCTCTTGCTTCTAAATCGTGAACATTCACAGCATGCTGGACAGTAGATACTAATAATTTATCTTGAGCTCCACAAAATGCTGTCGGCTCATTTTCTGATAGGAATACATCTTGGGATACGAAATGATGACATGACACTACTCGAACCATTTTCTTATTTTTTTTGCAACGAAATCAAATTAGCACCTCAGTTTATTTAACAAGAACTCAACAATTTTCAACACAGGTCAAACAATTTCAATAGCAGGGAGCGACTTTTTAACAGCTACTGGAAATTGGCTCCATGCGTCTATTTGTTTACAAACAGCTTGTCATCTGACCAGTATAAAAAAACCGGTTATGAATGTAAAACCATACCAAAGACAAGTAAAATATATAGCACTCGTAAATGTTGTACATTATTCCTAGATAATTAGTAAAAGGATTATAGTATGAAATTTTCCGCATAAACTTAATATACAAGGTAAATGTAACAAAATTTAAAAGAAAAATGTATCAAAAAAAAATTAAGAAATAAATTTCCTTTCTCTGTAAATCTGGCAATCATAATTTTAGCATGTGACCAAACAAAACAAGTGACAGACGAAAGTCGAAATCGTAATGTCTGTTTATGTCAATAACGTTAGAAAAAAGATGATTTTAGATGACACTCAGTTATTAAGTTGTACAATAGAAGCAGCTGAAAATGTGCAAGGGCATACAGTAAATCTTTCAAAATTTTATCTTTAAATAATAATTGTTGTTATTATTGGACTTTTCATTCCTTTTTGCAACGTAGGATAACTCCTACACGCTTTGATATGAAAATTCTTAATATGACGATTTAAAGCCATGAAAGTAAAATTCGTCGATAATATCAGTTACATTTTGAATTTGGGCAGTTTAATACTTTTGAAATAATCATTATTGATGTCTACTTTTGAAATCGAAATATTGAACATGAGGGGGCGTTCAATTTCACTCATACATAATTTAAAGTGAATGTTTCTGTGAGACTGACTATTGGCATCTTATAATTCTAAATAAATTATTATTTTGAATTATTTCTGTGTTGTTTATATCCTATTTGTTTTCGTTTTTTGCTATGTTTTTAGATGGATACGTTTTCAAAAAGTCGAGAATGATATTTCTAATTAAATTTAGGGGCTTTTGGTAATTTAATTGCTTATATTTTAATGTATGGTTTTACTCTGTTCAGTTTTAAACAATATATTCACTTAAGTAAGCATATAATTATATAAATTGACTGAAAATGAATATCTCTTTAAGATGCAATTAGCATTATTGAAATCATTACAATTTGATTATAAGAAATCAGACTTTTTAATGAAATTTAACTGTTGCTTAGATTTATATGGTCTGTCACCAGTAATCCTTGTGTTTCAAATAGAAATATTAATAAAATATTGGATCTAACTGAAAGCTGAGAAATTAATATTTGTTACTTTGAAAAATATTAGCAAATTATGTATAATCTGGTTCAAACTAATGCAAATCTGTTTACATTTAACATCTTCAAACATAACAAAGTTTCTGACACAGCCTAATGATTATGTTTTCATTTTGTTTTGCTTATAATATTTAAGTGCAATTTTTCTGCAGTTGGATTGACTAGTCCATTAAAGCAGTGCTCACAAAAGTTTATTGCTGCAGACTGGTCAACATTTGATAATTTTTCTGTGGCCTGGTGAAGAGAGAGGGATATGATTATAATTTTAATTTAAATATCCCTTTAGAATGAAATACAGTTACAACAGAAAACAAATATAAAGTGATTTAATATGAAATATAAAGCAATTTCCAAAAAAAGTCACATAAACCTGAGAGAAATACACCACAGTAAATAAAATGAAAACAGTTTAATGTTCCTTCTGCATCCCGGTATAATTTAACCCTTGAACCAACCGTCACTGGTATGGGGGTTGGGGGACCACTGCATTAAAGAAGCTAAGGATGTATTTAAAATTTTTCTTTGAATTGAATAAATTACTTTATATTGATATTTTATTTTTAGATAACTGATTTTTATTCATCACATGTTATTTTTATGCAATTTTATTTTTTAAATTGAAAGAAGTCATTTTCAATTTAATGATTTCAGGTATATATCATGAAAGTTCAAAGGGGTGCATCAGATACATCATGGCAAGTTTCAAGAAGATACAGTGATTTTGATGCCCTAAATAACATGCTTTTGTGTTCTGGTTTAGATGTCCCATTACCACCAAAGAAAATGTTTGGCAAATTAGAACGGGAGTTTGTTGCAGAGCGGCAACAAGCACTTCAGGTATGTATCTGTTTTGTATCTTCATTATTATTGAAATAAAATAAAAGTACATTTGTAGTGCTTACATTTTTTTTAATACAATATTCATGTTGATAATCATTATTTTATATCTATAATTTTCATTCACAGTTGATATTTTTATATTTAGCTTGATTTATATTATTCTTTTATTTAAAAGGATAAGATTTATCAGAAATATTGGACAATATTGTATGAACTATAATTTTTGTATTTATAATAATCAAAGTTCTAATTGAGATTCCTGTTTTTTTGGGAGATGCCAAGAAGTTCTGTCTTTGAAATTGTAATAAACAAAGGAAATCTATTATTTCCTAATAAAAATGGAAAAAATGAAGGAAATAATGTTTTAGGTAGATGTAGATAACTGTGCTGAAACTGAATATTTATATAATTTTGAAAATCACTCACTTAATTTTTTTCATTGTATTTTTATCCACTACAACAATCATGTAAACATCTCAGTAAAATGTGTAACAACCCATCATGGTATTTTTGTTAATTTTCAAACAATTACTACAAATTCATTCATTGATCTACTCAACCAGTACCTTGTAAGATACAAGATATAACACATGCTCAAGTGACTAACATTGCACCATGTACCCTTCCTTACATTTTTGCATATCTGATGGAAAATATTTATGACATTGCAATTCATAACCTACAATTATTCTCTTTTTTTGAGTAAATGCATATTTTTGTCACATTTTGGACATTCATACCTGGATACTATCCTTCATTCATACACCAATCAATTACTGCTTTCTTACCTCTTTCATTTAAACATTTAGAAAATCCATATGTTATTTCACTTTTTGTCTTTTTCAAGAAAAATTGGTGCTTCTTTCAAACCAACTTTTCAAAGTGACTATCAGAAAAATCTGATAGTTGTCTGAAAATTAGCAGAAAAATTAGTCTAGTCATTTAGCCAGCAGGGTAACCAACTTAATACAAAAATCTCACCAAGATTTGGCAATTTTTTGGTCATCAAATTCAAGGTGCTCATCTAAAATCCAAACAAAACAATTTTTGTGCTTATGTTTTAAATTTAAAAAAATATTTTTGTTTACTCTTTATTAAACTGATATTTATTTAACTTCAAAAGTAATACATTAAAATTAGTAGTGGAAAAGGCATATTAGGTACTTATTGGTAATAAGAACTATGTCCATGAAGCCAAATATGGAAACATGCAGAAAAGACATTGTGTTTATAATATGTGAATATTTCTTATTTAATAATATCTCCAGTGTACATATTTTCACAACTGTAAATTCATAATCCCTATAACTAATAAGAATTTAATATTATTTGTATCATAGATTTATATATTAAATGCTTGTTGAGAAGCTAATGTAAAATTTATGCTTTTATTAAAATATTTTTATCTAATCTTAATTTGTCATGTGATTTCTTCACTAATTACTCTTAGTGAAACCAAACTAAGAGTAAATGTTCAGAACAGTTTGTCAAAACCTATTGTCTTTTCAAATGATATCAGACAAGGAGATGCTCTGGTTAACCTCCTTTTTAATCTTGCTCTTCAAAAGATTATAAAAGACTCTAACATTAATACTAGAGGAACTATTTTTAATCAATCAGTACAGATTTTTGCTTTTGCCAATGACATTGTCATAGTGACTCAGTCAATCAATGCACTTAAACAAGCCTTCCTTTATTTGGAAGCAGAAGCAAATAAAATGCCTCTTACCATAAACCAGAACAAAACCAAATTCATGTCTAGTGCCAGTTTTAATTAACCTTATTTTGTAATAGGAGAATACAGATTTCAAGCTGTCAGTGGTTTCAGATATTTAGGCTCTGAACTGAATACACTCAATGACATAACTCCAGAGGTTTGAAATGTAGTCATTGATGGAAACGGATGTTCTTATGGACTTCAAAAATATTGAAAGTTTTATTTCATCAGCACAAAAGCAAAACTACTCATTTACAAATCATTGGTAAGTCCAGTTTTCACATGTTACAGAAACATGGGCAATAACCGAGAGAGACTAGGAGACTAGCTATAATTGAATGAAGATTCTTAAGAAGTATTTTTGGAGGTTTAAAATGTGATAATAGTTGGAGAAGAAGAACCAATTTAGAAATTTATGAACTTTTTAAAGAACCAGATATTGTTAAATTCATTGCAATACAAAGGTTAAAATGAGCTAAAATGGGATAACAATTGAGTCAAAAAGAAAAAAAAAGATCTTTGTGACCAGACCATATGGTACTCAAAAAAGAGGACCAAGATTTAGATGGATTGCCTAGAAAAAGATCTAAAAGCTATTAATGTCAGAAACTGGAAAAGTCAGGCCAAAAACAGAATCTGGAATGGAATTCTTAAGAAGGCCAAGGCCCACCCTAGGCTGTCATACCATTAAGGAAGGAAAAAACTAATATTGTTTAAAAGGTATGATAATATTGGTGCATGCTGTTTTAACTCTTTCAGGAGTGAAAGGCACAAACGCATGTTTATTCCTGGGGCCAAAATTTCTTTTGTGTCTTGTCCACAGTTCAGAGGGGTTTTTTTTGCAGTTAAGTCTAAATCCATGGAAATTCAGAAATATGAACACATTGTTTTAATAATGCTTTGTAGAGTATATGCTGGCTTTACATGTTTTGTATTTATTTACTTACTTTACTTTTGCATGTTACTTCTTGCTTAAGTACATTTTTTACTTATTTTTGCTTAGTATTTAAGGACTTTAACATTATACTCTTGAAATGCAGGGATCTGCACAGTTCTACATTACAATCTTTGTACTAATAATAAATTGCTTGCTATTTTGGAGGATTTTTGCAGGAATGTCAACAAACAAAAACTTAACTTTTCTTTCAATAAACTTGGCATACATTATGTTTGAAATGTCATCATTATAAAATTATATATATCAACAATCAAAAGATATAATTTGTCACTATCACTATTCTCGGAATCAATTTTGCATCATTTCTGCTATTTCAAGTTCAGTTAAACATTTTCGACACTTCGATATTGTAACAGTAAAAAAAGAAGAAAAATTCATCTACAAGATCTAATTATCTATTAAAAATTTGCAAACCAAGTGTTCTAGCACAAATAAAACTCTCATTCTTACTATAAGCAAATACCACATGCTCTTTTAAATAGCCATCATAAAGCATGCAATTCGGAAACATTCCTATTTTCTTATGTTTATAAATCAAAATCCACGTGCATGCAAGTAATATTTCTCTCATTTAGAGTAGAGGGTCAAGTTTGTATGTGTCTCAAATTCTATAGACATACAATGCCATCTATTGCCAAAAAATTGAGAGCAAATACTCTGATTTACTGACACATATGCATGACATTAGGGGACGAAAGCTGTATCATACATACATGATGGCAAGGAACAAAGTGTGTTTCTTGCTATCATGCGTACATGACAGTCAGTTTGAAGGGTTAAAATAGCATATTGTATTATTTTTAATATATGATTTATTTTATTTAAAACAGGTATGTGAATTTACATGGAAAAAGTATAAAATATATATGTGGAATTTTATTGTTACCATTTATTATTGTATTGCATATTTTTAACAGATAAATTTATTTTTCTGATAACTTACCAAATAAAAATTCTGTGCATAATTTATTTGAAATTGTTTCTGTATTTTATTATGGAATACTGTTTCAAAGAGACAAAATGGTATAATCAGTAGAAGCTAGACTGGGGAAAAAAGCTGCTTTTAACAAGTTAAAACCTGACAAATATTTTAATTTTTCTGAATTTTTTCATAATAAAGAGGTTTGTTTGGGAATATTAAGCTTTATAGATTTGAATTGTTAATTAAAAAAAATCCTCTGTTTTGTGTGTTCAAAAATAATTTATTTTAATTTTTTTGTTTCTTTTGCTTAGGTGTACATTAATTTTGTACTATCACATCCATGGTTGTCTTCCTCTATACATGTAAAGAAATTTTTAGATCCTAATAATTATGCCTTTAATTTTGTTGGTGAGTTAAATACATTTATTTTTAATTTATGCATGATATATTTAAAAAATATTTTAAATGAGAATTTTTTATGCAATTTTAAATGTAATTCTTCATAATATTGAATTTTAATATGTTAATTGATATTTGTGATGAAAGCTATTATTATTTAACCTAGTACACTAAGTTTTTAAGTTTTATTTGTGTTAATTTAAAAACTTACTATTAATTTTTAAATAAAATATCATTTGTGCTTTATAAAACTATTATTATTCAAAATAGTGCCCTAGGTTTTTTAAACTTATATTCTGTGCTAATTAAGAAATACAGTGCTCATTTTTTAAAACGTAACTTAAATGTTTTTAAGTAAATTTACAATTATTTAAAGATATTTTTATAGGGACTTTTTTCTTTTTCTCTTGTTGGTTTTTGTATGATTTTGAATTTAGTAATGTGATAGAAGTGCATTAAACTAACCTTTAATGTAATATATTCAATATTGCATGTATGTAATAATTCTCTATTTCAATTTTCTTGAGGGATTTTCTTTAATTTATTATTGTCTTAAACCTTCTAAGACATCATGTGATACTTAATTCTTTTTATTTATTCACCTAATGGGAAATAGAATCTTAACTGCAACTTTAGTTCATAAGAAAAAAGTACTGTGTTGATAATTTTTGTGGCGAGATGATGCAATGTTACTTCAACCACTGGACACGACCTATCAATATGTTAAGATTAGGAAATGATCTGATTCAAGAAAGTTCTCATAACTTTTAGTATAGGAGTGTATAAGTTATTATTCTTTGGAATGAAGAGAAGAAAGCTTTTGTTCATCGTAAGCTTTGCATGTTTTGTTGTGGCTTTTATGTCTAAGTGTATATGCTTGTTTGTATAGTGTATCATTAAAAATCATTGTAAATAACTTCTTATTTGCAATTGACATGTCAAGAAGTCAATATTTCAAAGTAAATTCCAAGAAATTTAAAGCATTTTTAAGTAAACCTACATATAATAGACTCTTACTGATTTGTTAGATTAAATAGAAAGCAGATTATATGGGAAACCATCGTAAGAAACTTTAAAATTATAAAAAATTTCTTAATTCGTTAAATTCAAACAAATTAAGAGTTTATATTAGTACTTCCTGGGTTCTATTCCCAGGCTGGGCAAGATCAACTCGGCCTTTCATCCCTACTGCAGTGGGTTGATAAATGAGTACCAAGCTTGCTTGGGGACTTAAGCATTAGGAGTCTCGCTTCAGACTGACCATCTAATTGGGACATCTGATCATGCACCTCAGCACCCAATGGTCACGTATATTGGGATGGGCACAGTAGGCCCTGGCCCTCATGGGCTGTTGCACCACTGAGTTTGAGTTTATTAGTACTTTGGCAAAATAAAATCCATGATATGAGTTTATATGATAGCAAATAAGTTCCCATGATGTGATTGAATTTTGCTTCTAGATTAAGATTCCAAGAGATATTTCTCCTGTCTATTTAGTTATTAGAACTGAAAAATATTATTTTTCTTTAAAATTAAAGAGGTAAATAATTTACCTGTTAATTATTAAAACAAGTCTGCATGAAGGGATAGATAAATATTTGCTGACTGGTTTAAAACAAACCTCATTCCATCAATGTGTCAATATTTCAAATTTCTTGGTATGCCACAGAAGGCTGAGTTACTTTTAGACAATACCTCTAGTCATTGCAGAAGAATATAATCTCATATAGGAGTGGATTATAAATCACAGTCCTATGCTAACATTTATAAGATCTGAATTATTTGGAACACCAAGAAAACAATAACTTTCAAATAAATTTATTCTGTGAAATGTATGCAGCACTAATATATATATATAATATTTCATAAAATAAAAGATTGGTGATTTAGAAGTGAATAAATCTTACAAATAGAAGAAAATGAATTCTGAAAATTTGAGTTTTGAATAGAGATCTATAAAAAGGTAATACAAAGCCAATTGACCAAAATGCAAAACTACTATGTTTTTTAAAATTGTCACATACTTAGGATAGTGGTAGAGAGTTAAGTATGCTTTATAAAATTCAACCTTTCCCTTCAGTAGAAAGTTTATAAATATACTTCAAGAAATAAACAAAAATTGAAAGTATCGATTAACAAATGAGCCTTAAATTTATGTGTCTGTTTGAACAGAATGCAAATAAATATGTACATCAAATTGGAAAGAGTATATTTTTGATAAATAGAAAAAGTTATTGTTGTTTCTTATACCACCTGATCTCGACTGTGTCAGATCCAGGCCCACGAAATTCATCATGGCAAGGGGCTAGATGTACTCCTGTCATTAGCCGAAGCTTTAATAGAATAAGTAAAATGCTGAAATAAATTGAATAAGAGTCATCAGGAATTTGAAAGTATACTTGAATTATCCAAAAAGAAGATTTAAAAAGTGGAACAAAATTAACTAATGGAGTAAAAAGGTGTGTGAATGGGAGCAATTAATTGAATATAGTAATGACACCAACTATATTAAGTGTTTAAAATTATTTTATTATCCAATACAATTTTTTAAAAAGATAAATTGGAATATAAGAGTATTAGTGAAAATATTAAGTAAAAAGTGTATAAATAAAAAATATTACCTCTTTTCTGTATTATTTTTCGAAATATATGTGTACAAAAAGTTAATAGGACAATCATGTTCTAAACAATAATTATAAAACCTTTCATAATTATTGAGGCTTTCTTTTATCAGTTAGATTATTTCTTAATAATTAACCCCTTCCCAGTTTTTCCCGAGCTGAACTCGGGCAGGCGAAATGTACCATCCTGGCTCATCCTGAGTGTAGCTCGTTCACTGTGAAATTTTCCACTGTGCTATCAGTCTTTCCCGTATTATTTCACATGTGGTTTTTATGGTTTTGAATGCTTTTGTTTACTTTTCTGGCTACTAGATGGTAGCACTATACAGTGTTTTCAGCTGTAGATTTAAGATAAGAGTAAGCATCACTTTCTGGTGAAAGTCCAGATGTCTTTGTTGAGAATCATTGAGTGCTTGCATAACTAACGTCTTATTTTATTTTTTCAAAATGGCTTGCACAGGATATATTGATTTTGATTGCAGTGAATCCAATTCAGATGATGATTTTGGAAGTGAATACCGTTTAGATATTTCAGAATCTGATTGCTCAGATTTTGGTACTTCTGAAACAGAAAGTGATTCTGATTCAGAAAGCTTGAGTGCTTCTCGTCAGTGGTTTGAACTAAATACGGATACACCAAATCCTACTCCTCCAGAATTTATATTTCAAGGAGGCCCAGGACTAAATTTTTGTCCTGACAGTGATGACATTTTGCAGTTTTTTGAATATTTTTTTGATGATGGAACTCTACAAATTATATATAATGAAACAAATCGTTATGCTTCTCAGTATTTGAAAAAAAAAATGAATTGAAAAAGGAATCAAAGGCTCAGATATGATATCCAACTACAAAAGGAGAGAAACAAGGTTCTACTGTCCAGATTGCGATGTTGGACTCTGTGCAGTACCGTGTTTTCGATTGTATCATACACGATCAAATTTTGATTAATAATTTCATAATCATTTATGTAAATGCAAAGGATATAAATAAAATTTAATTCAAGATAAAAGCTAGGTATTCTAAGCTTATTATTTATAGTTAATGTGAATTGACTCCAAAGTCTAATGATTTCTGCCATACAGAAAGCCAACTATACAGGTAAATTACTCATTAATTAGAATTGATTTTTTACATTAATTTTTAGGAAATTTTGTATGTGAGTGATGCTATTATATTTAAAAAGCTATGTATGTATGAAAATAAGCATAAAAAAATTGACATTTTTTGACCCATAATCCCGAAATAAAATGAGCCTGGAAGGGGTTAAGTATGATATTTCTATAAATTAAGGTATAGTTGTTATTTTAAAAAGGCAATTTAATAATGTTAAATTGAAAAGCCTTTCTTTGTTCATTAATGCTAATGCTTATCTTATATATTAATTCATTAATGCTAATGTGTAATTTTAAATACCTTTAAATACCTGTGTACCTAAAAGGCTCTGCTGTGCCATAATTGGTTTTTATTAAATTCAAATATTAAATAGATTTATCTATGTAAATGAAAAGTATTAAGATTGATCTATATACATGTTTATATGAGAAAAAATGAAATGCATATTATAAATTTCATAATAGTATATATATTTACTTATTAGCACGAGTAAGTCCAGTTTGGTCCAGCTTAGGGTTGTTCCTTAATTTATTGATAATAACCATTGTGAGGTATAAATTTTTTAATACAAGTTGAATGCACTCACAGATGTAACTTTTAAAATATATTTTAATATTATACCGCATTTTGGATGTATTTTTTTATGATGCTTTTGAATTGTTCTTATAATTTCTGTAATGGATCCCATTTACATATTTTATGAATTAATACCAGGTATCAAAGCAACTGAAAGTATTTAAATTCACCATTTTGTAACTTTTAATATTCTCTGAAAACATTTGTCAATTTTGAGTTAATTTTGTATGTGCATCCTGTTTTAATTTTGAATTTTACTGCTTTGTAGAAGTTGAAAATTTGATAAATCTGAACTGTTTTTATTTATTAACTAAAATGGCTGAAGCTATGCATTTTCTTAATGGATTAGCATTAATATAAATAGCATAATAATTTGTTTGTAAATTACTATCTGTGATTTTAATTATGAATAGTAATAAAACATTTTCCAAAAAAGTTTTCATGTTATATTAGAAGGTATAGAAATCAATGATCTGCATCAAATTATTTGAAGTGCCATGGGTAGCCTAGTGGTTAGAGCATCGGACTCCAGACCGGAAGGCCTTTGTTCAATGTCCGATGCCACCAAATACCCTCCGAGTACACACGGAGTACATGCTCGTTAAATCAGTGGGTCTGAAAGTTTTGTGGGCTGAATCACGAGTGCAGGGGACTGGAGAATATTTCCCTCCCCTTCCATGCCTAAATTGTGAAGGTGGAAATCGGAGGTGTCGCCATCTATCGTTCCTTTGGGAATTTCACCAAGCTAATTTGTACTGTCACCTGTATGGTGCTCAAGGCTAAGGCCAATGACAGGCGTATATGTAGCCCCTTGCTACAATGAATTTCATGGGCCTCGATCTGAATACGTCAGACAGGTGGCATTAGAAACAACAACAACAAATTATTTGATCAAAAAATAATTGTTTTGAATTCTTTTGAAGATAAAAAAAAATATTTTATGCTATCTCCTGTTGATAATTGTAAGTTATTATTATTTTTTTAAAGTGCTTGTTGAATTTCCAGGATTCAGTGTAAAGTAGTTTGCTCGTTACAGTTGTTAATTATACTTTATTACTAATTATAACATTCAAATTTACTTAAAACAAATTATACTTAATAATCATCATTTAAAATTTTGTTTTGGCACCAAGAAAATGTTTTCAACTTAAATAAATGGCAAGTAGCAAGAAATTATTATTTTTTTAAAATACTTTGCAAAGAAAAATTTATGAATAAATTTTCTATATTTTATCCTCTATTTTAATTTTTTTCCCCTATAAAATTTGGAAAAGAAAAAAAAAAATCTTCAATGAAAAATAATCAACATTTATTTACTAAAGCATCTTAGAGGTTATGAAAGTAAACTTTTAAATTTCTCTTTCTTAAAGAAGAATTTCTAAACAAAAGAGCAAAATTGCAGTTTAGTAATAAACTTATGCATGTATATGTATGCACTTTGTTCAATTATGATTATTTGTAATAATAATTTAAAACATTTCATATTTAAGAATTATACTTTTTATTTCTAGCATGACTATTTTTAGTGAATATTTTAATTACAATGTGTGGGTTAGAAATATCTCCTTCATGAAGATATATTTTATATATGTTAGAATGAACTATTGACCCATCAGAGCTTATTCACTAATTGCTATAAAAAAAAAATTCTTCTTTTTTCCCCTTAAATTTTTGAAATTAATTGAATTAATTGAATGCACTTGTGTTTACCTAAAATTGATTATATGTATTTATAGGTTATTACTATATCAGAGTTTTTAAGGTAGCATAATAAAGCATTAATTTAAGCAATATATTTTCATACACTTTTTACACAGCAGAGCATACTTCAAGTGTATTAATTTAAATATATTAGTTAATAAGTTTGCATTTATATTATTGTTCTTCTAATTTGATGAATTAACAGTAGTCACAGCAAGCATTGCTGCATTTCATGAGGTTCAGAATGTTATAATGAAAGTACCTTTCACCATCTTTTTCATAAAAACTAGCAAAATCTTTATATTTGCCACAGTATATGGAAATATGTACATCATTAGCCAACACATTCCACTCATAAAATGTTTATCCTATCTATTCAGCTTTATTCTTACTTAACCCCAAATCTTACTCAAGTCTGTTCAGCCCTCTTGAGTTATTATATAAGATTTAAAATGCCTATTTGAGGAAATGTAATCCATGTCTAATTCACTTTTAGACTTCAAAATGGCATGCATTCTTCATCAACTAAAGAATAATTAACAGGTGGTTTTGGTACGGGAAGTACATCTCTGAGGTACTAGCCTTATCACAGAATTATTATTGGAAATGCTAAACTTGCTTCTTAAAAGTAATTCCTTCTGCTAATGGAGCTATGCAAAAAAAAATGCTCTGAAACCCCCTTGCCTGTGTTCTACTTTTAGAGTCGAGTAGAACAGCAAAAACAAGAGTTGCATTTTCTGTTTACCAGTTTCATATCAAAATATTTATGCACAATTTTAATTAAAGAAGTCATGCTTCTTTTTTGTGAATAATGCTTATAAATTCTCCATTACTATGAGAACTATCAGCATAGTTAACCCACAAAGATATTTTAAGTGTCCCATTTGACAGCTTATTAAATGCCACACTGATCAGATTTATTCCAAATGAATAAGAAAATTTTAATTGCATGGTAATATCTGATGATGCCTATCTTGTGGCTCTTGGATATATTATGTAGTTCACGCACAGGTTGGTTTTTCTGTCCTCAGTCTTATACAATCGTGTTGAAAATTTAGACAACATCAATAAAATTATAAAATCACTTTGAGATAATACAGTTATTCTTCCTTTATTAGCTGTGAGATAAATTAAAATTGTGTTTTAAATATGCATCTTGCAAAAGTAACCATAATCGCATAGAAACAAAGCACTTATAAAGGTAATAAAATGAAATCATGGGATATATTTAAACATAAATGAGAACCAGCTTTACTTTTTTTATATGAGCATCTCATAAATCCATAAAATAGTGAATGAAATTTGTTAAAATTTCTCCAGAAAAAGTTTCTTGTTTATTAGTGTTAACTAAGAAAGCAGATTCATTGTTTAGTAATAATTGGGCTTCTCTGATATCTCAGTATTTCATGTAGTTGCATTTTTAAAGTGATATAAATGTTTTGTTAAAATTCAAAATAAGATTATAATGTTAATTTGTGCAATTAATTGAAAAGTGGTTTATACTGAAAAGATATTGGTGTATTTCTCCCTGAAAAATATTTGAATAAGTAAGATATATTTAAGCATGAAAAGTTCTTTTACTTGATTTTTTAAAAAAAATATTTCTCTTGGCTACTTTATTTTTTATTTATTTAAGTAAACAAAAGAAAAATTAACATGATATAAGCTCTTTTTTTTCCTCTAATTATATATTAAAATAATTTTGTGATTAATTGAAAAAAAAATCACCTAATTAGATGTTGTAATTTTAATGATAGAAAATATATTTACCATCATCCATTGTGCGCTACGGCGGGGTACTTAATATTTTTTATGTTTTGCATTACTTTTCATGAACCTTGTAAAATATATGTTGTTAATGCTACAGTTGGAAAAAGGAATTGTAAATTAGATATATTTTGTATTGATAGATATTGATGAAATTAAGAGTTAGTACATACTACTTTCAATGAAATTTATGAAACAGGTATCATAAATTTCAGCAGAAAAAAAACAGAAACAGAACAATTGCATAAAATATATTTTGTAAATAAATATATGATTGCAATATGCAAAATGAATTGTAAATTAAATAGAGGAAAATGATTGATGAGGAGATATCGAGATCTTGCTTCCTATGGCCGAAGAGTTTTAAAACTGTATTCTATGTAAATGTTATGAATCATCTTTGAAAATCAGTAACCTCTAATTATGTCATAGCATTTTATCCTTTAATTTTACTCATCGATATGTATTAATCATTCAGGTCAGTCATTCTAAATTAGTTAAAATATTGTAAAGTCAGTCCATTTTTAAATCGCCTCCTCTTCCCCCCCCCCCCCCAATTTTTAAAATTACAGAGAAAAGCACAAAACCAGGAAGAAAAATACTGGAATCAACTTATTGTAAAATAATTTGATAAGCTGATACTAGAGCTTTTCATATTCATTGCTCATAATTTCAATATCAAATTTCATCTTAAGATCTTAAAATAAAGTGACAGCAGTGTCAGAAGATAGAGATTATTTCAGGCAATAATAAAAGAGGTTACTTTAACAGAAAGTTATGATCACCTAATTTCTGAAATCATAAGCAGCTTTTATGTGAATAAAAAATTGTGAATTTTAAGTTATGCAAGGTTTGTCCTTTGAAAAGTAACGAGATAAATAATTTAAAAGGGACATAATTGAATTTTGTATGGAACATTGCTTTTTGAAGGGGGGTATAATCTAGGAGTTCACTTTATTTATATGAAATAGTGTCCATCCATGGTTTGGAAGATAATTACTATTTTATAATTTTTATCTCAAATGCTTATTGAAGCTTCTTTCTGGATAAAATGTCAGAAAAGAGATGTGTTTAAATATTTTATTCAGAAATTTTTATGCAATTAATTTATTTATGTAATTTATTTTAGAAACTTCTTTACAACATGTCTCAATGGTTTTTCGCTCAGAACCTGAATGGGAAATAGTAGAACCTCTGTTAGATTTTGGTAGGTTTTTTTCTTCTTACAAAACATTACTAACAGTATTGCTCAAAAAACATTATCAAAAAGAGATTACTACTTGCCTGACCCTCTGATCTTTTCTCTATTTTCCAAAATTTTTGTGAAGGTGGGAGAAAAAAACTGTGAATGTGCCTTATAATAATTTCAACTTATTAATTAATCTTACATATATATAAGGGTAAATCAAAAAGTTAAGGAACTTTTGCAATTTCTCTTTCCAAGGTTTGAGAACAGTGCTAGTATCTAGTGCTGAATGAAGAGAGTCAGCCACACTTTATGCAACATATCGCTTGTCTTTCCTCATAGACAGTGTAGTGTAGCAGACCATTCAACATGGTAGCTCTATTGTGGATCTACACCAAGGAGGAAAGGAGGTCTGTGATTTGCTTTTTGCTTGCGGATGAACTCCCTGATCTTTCAAAAAAGTTTTTTCCTGTTTGAAGCACTCTATCCTTTCATAGATCTTACTTTGTGATAAATAGCTGTCACCATATTGCTCTTGCAGGCGATGAATAATTTCTGCAAGTTTCACACCTTCCACTAACAAAAAGCAAATCACTATCTTCTTTTCCTCCTTGGTGCAGATTGATAATGGAGCTGTCATGTGTGGTCTGTGATACACCTCAACTACTACAAGGAAAGACTGGTGACACGTTGTATTGAAGTGTTGCTGACTACTCCTCATTAACTGCTGGATACTAGCGATGTTGCCAAACCTTGGAAAGAGAAATTGCAAGTCCCTTTACTTTTCGATTTTCCCTTGTATATATATATCCAAATTTAAATCATTATATGGATATATACCATATTTACTCGATTCTAAGCTGCACCCCTAATTCTCAAAATGTTTTTGAGAAAAATAAAAAATATTGCAAAATGGCTAATCGATATTCAATTTTAAGAAACTAAAATAAATTTTAAATGGGAACTAATAAGAAATGAATAATTAGTTATTTTACCATATTATAATCTTTTAAACACACACATGAACCTGTAATTGCTCTAATTGTCCCGTCCAACAAATTTTTTGCCCTTCAATTCTAAACCACACCCAATTTTCAATAGCATTAACATTGAAGAAAAGTGTGGCTTAGATTCAAGTAAATACAGTATATTTACATCAATTGTTATCAATATATATTAATTATCAATATTTCTAAGCTAATGGAAATAATTCTGATTTTTTTTTAAAAATTTCATTTTATTTATTATGTATATTTACTAAGCAACCTCTTATAAAGAATTTTTTTCCATCCTATGTGTAAAATAATAAGGTGTTGAGTTTTAAAAGTTCTGGTACAAATTTAAACAGCAATAATATTTTGAATATACAATTCAAGAATCGCTTAAATATGTTGTGTAAATAACGCATCTATATTTTAGATAAAAGAAGAATAAAAAAGTAAAAATGTGAATACATATTTTTCTTCTTGCTCTTGAAACAAGTATAATTTTTTTCGAAAGGTATATTGTTTCGCAGAGCCTCATTTTCAGAATTACTTCACAACTAAAATTTGATGAAGTTACAGTTGTGATAGCTACATTATTCCATTTTGAATAATTATGTAAAAGTTGTAGATTAAAATAAAGATTTTGAGAAAAAATGTTATCTTGTAATATTTTTAAGAGTAAAAGTGTTAGTCAAAATTTATTCATTTTCCTTAAGAAATACAGCAAGTCCATTTAAAAACAGTAAATTCCATGTATACTGGATTTGTAATGAATGCAGTGAAAAAGAATGGGAATGTAACCAGTTTGAATTCATGTTAAAGTTTCAATATTTTAATTTCACAATGATTTTTTTTTAAAAATTACTTATTTCAGGAAAATGGGAAAAGAATTGTTTTAAAAAAATTTAATGAAACAATTTTTTTAATTGTCAAACAATCTAAAGATCAAAATTTTGATGAAACACAAAAAATATATTTTATGAAACAGGTGAGATTGTTTTTTCTATTTAACTCTAGTTACATATGACAACTGACAATGACTATGCATGTAAGATATAAGGTCACCATATTTGTATTTGAAGTTTGTGATTTATGTAAAGTTACTGTTATACATAAGTACAGAAAATAATTAGGAATAATTAACTAATATGGCACAAATTATATTTAGTGAAAATATCTCATATGTTAGAGGTCTATTATCTTAAAAAAAAAAGGTGAGATGTGTAATATTATATAGTGCCAGGATTAATAGTGTACAGAAGTTGAGGAAATGAATATTTTGTGGTCCATTTATTGTAATTTTTTTGTGTAATATTTTTGGTCTATTTTTTAAAATGGGAAATGAAAAATGTCACAAAAGATAAATACATTAATCTTTATTCAGATTAATTTAAGAGGTTTTCTAATCACCCTGTGCTAATTATAAACTCATAATAAAATAAAATAGTATACATCATTGTATAAATAAAATATGTATATTAATTTTTCAAATCTAAAACTTGCAAGGCAATGTCATAAACCCATCTAGATTGAACACTGCATTTTTACAACTGTAATTAAGGATATTCTTTAAAAACTAAATGTGAAGTTTTTTTGTATTATATCTCTCAGAATTTGAGGCAACAAATTGTGTGGTAAACAGAAATTTATTTCTCATGGAAAGCTTTATTAATATTCCTCAAATCATTATATATGAAACTTTTAAAAAAAAAAATTATGAATTGCATTACTTTATGAAAATTTTATCTGTGCATCAGTTTTTTATAAATTTAGAATTGTTTTGTAGGTTGGCGAATAAGAAAACAGTATTTTAGTATTAAGTCTAAAAGTGATACCAAAAGGAAATATGTTTTGTCTTGGGTAAGTAAATAATTAAAATATTTTCACAAACAATATTCATTGTTATTTAATTTCCTTATTTAACTTTGACAGGGATTGGTGGTTAATAATTTTACTGAAAAGAATTGTCTTATAAAGTATGATTTGTTTAAAAAACCAACCAAAAAGGTTATTTTTCCTATTAGCTGCTTTCTAAACACCATGTGATCTCAAATTCCAGAAATGTTGAGTTCGAAATGTTCTTGTTTTCAGAGAATAGAAAATTCCACCTTCTTCCTAATTTAGAAATATTTACTCATTTTATCTCCTTTTTTACATAAGTATTTAGTTATATATTAGTATCTCAAGAAGTAGTATTTGTTATAACAATTTAACTGTGTGATATTTCATGAATTTAAGTGTAAAAACATTTACAACTTTTCCTTCTGTTTAATAAGATTTGATAATTTCATTTCTTCTAGTACAGTGTTAATAATCACCTCAATTTGTTTAAGTAAAATAATCTTTTTTAGTGTTTCTTATGATTTTTAAATTTTTATTTTACTCAAAATGTATAACAATCCAGATTTCCAAAGTGATTTTTGAATAAAATTTCTGTTACCTTTAAAATTAGTAATTTTTAATTATTTGAATTTATGTAATGGGTTCTCTTATTGGAGGATATTATGTTGACTAATCTTTTAAAAGTAATAAATAATACAATGATTAATGTACTGTTTATATATAATGATATTTATGTATTAGCCACAATTCACACCTTATTTGGTTCTTACATGTTGTTTGTCGACCATAAACCTGCAAAGATTTTGAAACATTTATGTGCCAAAGAGATGTTTACAAAATTGCTGAATTTAAATTACATTTTAGTACCTGAATTCCTTTATTTTAACAAAAATTTTAAATAATGAAATATCTAACAACTGCATTATTCAAGTTGTCAAAACTCCCTAGTGACATTCCAAATCACAACAAATGAGTCTTCATCATGAAGATGACACTGTGTAAATGGAAATCTAGATTCTGTCATGTAATTCTGTGATGTTTTTGTTTGATCATTTTTGTGAACTTCGACTTTAGCTGTTTTGTGTATATGCACTGGTATCAGGTTCAACAAAATTATACTGATGAGTGACTTTAAAATGTACAAAGTTTGCAGATTTGAATCTCTGTTTTAAGTATTCCAAAAATAGGAAAAAAAATCATAGGTCCTCTTATATATTTCATGTTTTATTTAATCTAAAAGAGTATTTGCCTTTATAATTAGAACTTGTACACAGAACCATTCGTTGAACTCCATACAAATTCTACCAAAGATCCATTATTCTAGCTGCAATCTATGAGCTTATTTTTTCATTTTGAAAAAAATCTTTTGTCTAAACTTTTCTTTCACATTTGTTTTCTTATCTCAAAATAGCAGGATAGGTGCACATACTTTTATCAAGTAATTGTTTCTATCGGTTACAGTCAATTGATTGTGCTAATCAATTATTATCAGTTAAATCTGATATCTTTCCCAATCAATCATGATAATTTTTTGGATCGATTGTAAACAAGTGTTAGTACTGTTAAGAATGTAATTTTTGATTGTTCTAACCATATATTCCCTTTTCAGTTAATATTTGCTTATTGCAATCTGTAATGTCATATCTCTATTGACTGTCTGTATTTAAATAGAAATTAATAGTATCTTGTTTTTCTAAAGGAATTATCTTATAACTTCAGAAAAATACTGTGCCCCAACATTGTTTGTTCTCTTCTGTAAAATGTTAGCGTACAATTTCAATCATTCTTCACCAAAAAAATTAAGAAAAGTATTGCAATGAACAAGGTTATTGTATTCAAGCTTGCATAACCACTGAAAGCCTGCCATGTAGAGGTGATTATGAATGTTAAATCTGCTATGGTTCAAGTTCTAACAATGGCAAGGTGTGAAAATTTTGAAATTGGGTTGCCAGCTCAGTTGTCATTCTTGCCACATGATAAAGTTCAAAATTATGAGGTCTGTCGCCATTAATCCTTGCATTGCTTTAGAGTGTGATATTAATAAAAGAATCAAATAAAATCTAACATGCACAGGAATACTTTTCTATTAATATGGGGGTGACATTTGAGATGTCTTTTGATTTGACATAAATGGTTGATCAACATAAGTACAATTTATTTTAATAAAATATAAATTATGAATTTCATTAATAGTTTTTACAGGTTATTATTTATGTAATGTATTTTATTTTGTGTTATTTAAATTACTGATCTATTTTAAAATTTCAGAAGATTCAAAAAAATTATAACTTTGAAATTTTTTTAAAAAAAGTTTTGCTGATTTTTAAATATACTTTTTATTAAAAACTCTAAATTTTTTTTAATGTTTATCCGCTTTTAAAAAATAATTTTGTATTTAACATATATAACAAAATAAAATTTTATAGATTTTCTTATTATTTAGATGGCTTTAGGTCCTGATCAACATCTTAATGAAAAGGATTTAACATCCACCGTGAAATTATTAGGTAGCCTACAGGTTTGTATTGTCTGTTTCTTATTTTTGAAGAAAAAAGCTACATAATAAAACAAAATTAAATTGCAGGAAACGTTCCAATGCCTATTTTTTGCTTCTGTAAATATTGATATAGAATATTAAGAATGTTCAAACTGATGAATTTTGCATGAAGGTTTATCAGAGCTTCTAGCAACAACTTGCATGTTGTACAAAAATTTGAAGTTAGTGCTTTTTATGGTAGCTTAGCTGAAGTTCCATAATTGGATATAGTTTTGTGTTATATCTCTATTGAAAGCCATTATCTAAGTTAATGATTATTACTCGATATTAAACAGAGCTCTTATTAAGCTTTGTTCAAAAGCATTTAGAATGAGTACCAGCTTGGGTATTAGCATTATCACTTTGTTATGGAACCAAAATATGTTGTCTATTGCTAATATCCCATTATTGAGTCTTGGTTGTAGTATGAATTGAATAGAATCAAATCATATATAGGAATCATATATTTGCAAAAAATTATGAATACATTAAAATTTTTTTTTGCTATACTATAACATTTCTAGAGTATTTACGTTACTGAAAGACGTTTTTAAAAATTACTTAAGCAGAAAAAGTTTGCTATAATACTTTATAAGTTTTTATTCAATTGCATGTGTGTTCTTTATTGTGCATTAAAAATTTTATCAAAAAACATTTATTTTTAATTTTAGCACCCTTACATCCAGCCAGTATCCATGTCCTGTGTCAGTTCTAATGGTGGATTGGTCATATATGATTATTCTGAGAGTGGAACTTTAAGAGATATTTTGTGCAATGTATATATGTTTCTCTTTTTATTTTAATATATTTGAAAAAATACCTTAATTCTTTTGTGTAAGATTATTTAAAATTGAATTTTAGAAAAGATAATTAAATTTATGTAAAACTTAACAGTATATTTTTCTTAATAGTATTTTTTCATGCAAGTGTAAAAAAAAAAATTTCATTAGTTTTGTATTTTTCAATTGAAAAGGTTAGTAAAGTGTTGCAAATTTTAATTTTATATATTCATTTGCTTCATTAAATCTTTAATTCTTATTATATCTCATAAAGTACAATGATAAAGTTTGCATAAGGATAATATTGGAGTTTAGTAAAATTAAAATGTATTGATAGAATTAAGGCAGTATTAATATTTACTATTTCTGAAAGGTAATGTTAAGTGTAATTGATTTACTGTTATTTAATTCTTAAAAAAATTGTTACAGAAAAATGTACAGCATCTAAAATTGTTTTCTTGATTTATTTTCCAAATTTAAGAGGAACTCAGTAAATGTTATGTTTGTTTATATTTTATACCAATGCACATTTTAAGTTACGTTCTGTCATCATTTATTTTTATGTTTAATTTTGAGCAAAATAATACAATCCTAATTTTTATTTTGAATAAAAAATAAATGAAAATAACTGTATTAAATGACTTTTAGAAGACCAATATCTATATATATTTATGTGTCTCATTTCAGACAAAACCAAGATTGCCATTTTTAAAAAAATATGGTAACCCAAAGTCTTACAATGCTTTTGAGCTTTCAAAAATAAGAGTGTTCGGCCACCAGATTCTTATAGCTTTGAAGTTTCTTCATGACAGAGGTTTTTATCATGGTAATTAATCAATCTTAAATATTTCATTTACATGAGTTTCTAATAGATGTGGTGTTCCTTTCACATCATGTTAAGGAAAATACTTTTGTTTCTTTTGTTTAAAAAAAAATTGTACATTATAACTGCAGATGAGTATGCAGTATCTCTAATAATGCATATTTAATTATTTCTTATGTACTTTTAGGAAGTATACATTCTGGAAATGCAGTAATAAGTGGTGGTAAATGTAGAATTCTTGATATTTTTAATGGCATTCAAGGTGTTCCATGCTTTCTGAGACCATATTTTATCCAAATAAAAAAAATCCAGGTAATAAAATAGGAATTAACTTTCCCTAATTTGTTTAGATTTTTGTACATAATCAACAAATTTACATATTAATATAAAGTATAATTTAAAGTAGAGTAATATAACATAAAGAGTATTTTTCAATACATTGCTTAACATTCAATTTTTCTAAAGGTATGTTGATAAATTTTAAATTAAAAGGCACGAATATTCATGGTTCTATATAGAACAGTTGTGTAAATATTTTAATATGAAAGAAATAAAAAACTAAAATTATTAAAAGTATGATTGTAAACTTATACAATAATCCTATTATTAGCTAATGTATATTCTTAAAATTTTAAAAATATAATTACAAATTTTTCACCAAATTGTATTCTAGTATTTAATGAGGGATGGTTAAATGAATGAAATATATTAAAAGTATTATATATAATAAATAAAAATATATTCTTTGTAGACTGTAGAAAACATAGATGTGTATTGTTTTGGACATTTACTATATGAGATGGCCTTTGGAGCTCCATTGTTTTCAACTACCTGTGATAATTTACCTAATAGTTGTGCTCCTGAATTACGTAAGTAGTGTGTGGTAATATATTGTTTGAAATGATTTTAGAGTCTATCTTGTAAAAATTTATGCTAAGAGTAAAAATTAAGTTATAAGAAGTACAGTATATTTTTTATATTAAGTATAAATAAAATAATAATATTTTCTCAAAATTTGTGAGATGCTTTTTAGTAAACAAATAGATTTGTTAATTTGTTAAAAATAAATTTTAAATTTCTGGAGAAAATTGCAAAAATGGCTTCTTTATCTAATTTTCTATTGGTTACTTTTTTTAGGTTCAGTTATACTTTCCATTCTGTCCAAAGAAGCCTTAAGAAATGGAGTTCCTAGCATATCTGATTTACTTCAACATCCGTAAGTTATCTTGTATATCTTTCTTTTTTCTTGTTTTGTGTTTTTCATTTATTTGCTTTATTTTAAATGACAAGACATTTAAAGTATATAATAAAAATATTTTTAACTTTTTTGTGACAATTATATGGTTGTAAATGTGATTGTAATCTTTATTATGCATGCCAGTATTATGAAGTATTGTTTATTATTATGTAATGCTCTAAATAATGCTAAATCGTTAAATAATATTTAATTCATTATCATTTTTTTCCCATTGATATATTGTAAGATTCTTGAGTGAATTTACTTTTAGATTTTCTTTTCAATATTTTATGAATAAATATTTCTAAATAATTATATTAATCATTTTAGTAATTTTATATTAATTAAACCTATTTCAGAAATTACTTTTTATTATTAAATATGTTTATAAATAGTTATTTATAGTTAATTCATAGATCATACTTAGAGAATATTGTAAGAATCCTATTTTTTGTGTTGAATGTGTGCTCACACTTCATTTGGTTATATAAATTTCAGACACACTGCAGTCAAAATGTATATGTTAACCATGACTTTTATCTAAGAATATTAATCTTTTCACAATGATGGACTGATCAACGGAAAACATTTTAGAGACGGGTGTGTCACATATGCATCAACCCTAAATGTCACTGGCAGCCGGATGATGTACTCTTGTATTATGGTTCACACTGATCTACAGGACTAGTTGTCCCCTCGGAAAGTTGCATTGAAGGGTTTATTGCCCAATAAGGGGGTTCGAGACTGATGCATACATGACACACCTGTTGTGAAAAGGTTAAAGACAATTTATTTTCAGAAAAATTAGGTGTTAATACTAAACAGCTTCATTATTATTAATTTACATTATTAAACATCTATTTTTCCGTATTATAATTTTTTAAAATTTTAATTTTATGCTTTTTGAATAATATTTATTTACATAATTTTTGACTATTTATTTCACTAAGATTGCGTTTATATTTCAATTAAAAATAATTATGAGACATTTTTTTAATTTGTTTTAACATTTATTTTTCACTTTTATACAATTATTTTTGCAGTTTTTTTGCCCATGCAGCAGGTGATGTAGAGAAAGTACATTTCAAAGTTCCAACACAATTGAAGGAAAGTCTAAAAAAAATGCGAGAATTGACTGAAGCTCATCTCAAAGAGGAACAAAAATCAGTAATATGAATTAATATTAGACATTTTTTTTGTATGCTGCCATTTTCTATGTAAATTTTATTGTTATATGTGTATATGCACACAGTCACATTAATATTAGTCTATAATTATTTTGGTAAAAAATAATTTTGTTTATGAATTTTTTGCTGCTTATCTGCTTTTGTTTTTCAAGATTTTAATTTGTATTTAGATCACTGTGTGAATCTGGCAATAACTGGTTTATTATACTTTGATTTGAGTGTGATCTATTCATTTCTGAATCCTTTTTTTAAGTATGTGGCTTTTTTATTAATAAATAAGTTAAACATATACACATGTGTTGTATTCACTACAAATTCTTCCCTTTTTTTTTCAAATCTTTCAACAAGAAAATAAATGCATGACTTAATAAAACAAATTCTGGGAAATTTAAATGTGTTGTATGTATATGTGCGCATGATAAAAGATATTCCTTATATATTTTAATTAAATTTTGGAATTCAAATATTTCTATATGTATCGATAGAAATATTATTCTTAATTATTTATATCAGAACAAAAAATTCAATGGTTAGCTTTAATACAAATATAGTTTTCAGTCTAAAAAGTTTATTAATTATTGTTTACATCATGACTACCCTTTTCATTTTTCTTTTGTTTTCTCTTTGTTCTATTGCTCTTCTATTGTTTGCTCCATACACTTATTAATTTACATATGGCTTTCAAATGCTTTCACATCTTATACTTCTAGAAACAAATGTCATTGAGCACAAGGTGTGACACACAAAAAAAACGAGACTGATCCAATAAATTATTATACCTTCAGAATCAGTTCTCTGTGGCAGTATCACCTTCAAATTAGTTCCTTTCAGCATTCACACACTTCTGCATTTGGTGTTGGCATTGCTGGTAACGGTTCTGGAATTAGGTTTTTGGAAGTCCCTTTAGGTGATTTTCCGTTTTTGCCTGTACCTCTTCAGCTGAGGTAAAATGGGTTCCCTTTCAGAAAGATTTAATTGTAGGAAATAAAAAAAAGTCTCATGGGGCCAATTCAGGTAAATAAGGAGGGTGCCCCATCATAGTAATGTTTTTGCTTGTCAGAAACTACTTGACAAATTGGGCCATGTGAGCGGATGTATTATCTTGGTGCAACAGCCATCCATCACTCTCCAATTCTGGCCCCTTTTTCCAAATTTTTTCAGGAAGTCTGTTAGTACTTCAATGTAGTAGTGTTGATTAACAGTCTGACCACTGATGTTAGAGCCCACTCATATCACGAATTTTGATTATCGCTGTAATTGCTGATTTTCGGCACCCAGCAGGTTTATCATCTCTTCCACACTGACCCTTCCCCCTAAAAACTTCTTACACCATTCAAACACATGTGCACTAGACAAAGTTTCATCTCCATAAACCTCGGTTAATATTTGAAATGTTTTTGCGGCTGATTTCTTAAGTTTCACATGAAACTTGATGTTGATTTGACATTTTTCTGGCAGAATGCAGTTGCACGTGTTCCCTCAATCACATAGTACTCCCAACTGGCATGATAAATTAAGGCGAAACTGGCCACATGTATAGAGGAGGTGCGTGAGAGGATGTCACCAAAGCAGTTGTTGCCAACTCCCCTCTTTTTTCAAGCTACACACTTAGTTTCTTTTTTTTTTTTTCTTTTCTTTTGTGTCAGACCTTGTATTTCACAATCAACAAACTTTGAAATTGTCTGAGGTATTTTAAAATGCATATACTTGAATGCAAGCAAATACTTCTGTTATGTCTTTGATATTTAACAGATGAAGATATTTAGTGTGGAATATTATAAAGGCAACCTCAGGGCTGCAGCAGCAGCAGCCATGTTTCAAAACAGTACTTACCTTAAAAGTGCACTTTGTATTATGTAATTTTTTTTTATGTAAATAGATTGAAATGCTCATTATTTTAGTTTTAATCAAAAAGCCAGTTTTGAAAAGTTAGAAAAATTCATATATTATTATAAAATTATTTTAAATTTGTTTAAAAATTGAAATTTTTTTTGGTTTTGTGTTGTTGATAGTAATGTGATTTCTACTGCTCTAATTCTCTCTCTACTTATCCCAGAAAAACTTGGAAGATTTATGCTATATTTCATGTAAAATGCACTATACTAAATAATTAAGTAAACAATTAAAACTTAATTTCCAAAAGCAAGTGTTTTAAGGTGGTTTTTTCCCCCTCACTTTTAGATCCGGCACAGTAAACGCATATCAAAGGTTCAGGCTCAGTTGTCTTGTGAAGATGAAAAAAAGAAAAGATCACATGAGAGAAGAAAGGTATATTCTGCTGTTATTTTAATATTGCTGAATATTTTTCTTATTGTTATTGTGAACCGTCTGCCTAATTTACTTCAATAACTTTTCTAATTCATTTTTCAAAAGGAATTATCAGACAATGTATATGATTCTTTAATTTATTCTTAAATTGCAGGGGAAGAACAATTTTAAATTTATAAAGGATAATCCAAAAAGTTTTTTAAAAACTATTTTGATTAAGGGTGAATGAAGAAAATACAATTTTCAGTTTTATCATTTTGTACATGCAAAATATTTTTAAAGTTTCCTTAAATAATAGTAAATTTTGTTTCTGTTAATTAATACACATATATATAAAATGACATTGTCTTAAAAATGAATTCAAAGGACCTGTTGGATACATCAAGAATTAAAACACAGGAAGTGTGCAAGAAGTGTATATTGAATCTCTAATACATTTCAAGGAAGAGAGATTTTTTTTTTCTAAATATACTTTTTTTGCTAAAACTGATACCAATTTATTTTTTATCAGCTTATTAATATTTTTATTTTAACTATAATTAGCTGTTTAACTGTGATGTAACTGAAATATCATTTCTGAGGACTTGGAAATTATAAATCTTATGTGTTTGGGTGTGATAATTCCCTCTAATATTCTTTGCAGTAACTTTTAATTCTTTGGTCCAGTCCTTCAGGGCACATGTCTAATTATTTTAACTTGCCTGCCTGCATGGTCAGGATTTTAATAGTAATCAAATATTAAGATTGCATCAGAAACTGGCACCTGCCAGTTTCTGACCAATCATAGCTTCAGTTAGAAGGAATCATGCAACCTTCACAGTATAAAAAGCAAGAGTTCTTTATCCACGCTCTCTCTTTGTCTCCTTATCTTCGTCTAAAATATGCGTTAGGCTGCAACTTGTTTTATTTTTTGTTTTTTATGTCTTAGTGTATGCTTCTTGTGTTGTCATAATGCTATATGCTTTAATGTGAATATAAACAGGATTTTATATTGCAAAGGACTGCCTCGTCAATATCACTAAATATAAAATCATCAAAAATCTATAATCATTGTTAAAAGCATAATCATCACTTGCCAAAAAAATGATATTCAGTCTTCCCACTCGGAATTATTATGACTTATATATATATATAAAGTACCTTATTTTTGTTTAAATTGTCTTTAAAAGAAAGTCAAAAGGTATAAAATAGGCTACCTTCTAAAAATTGATTAGAATATTTTTTTAAAAAATAAGACAGGAATAACTAATTATAGGTAGGAATAGAAGAGTTTTTTTTAATTTATCAAAAATTCTTTGTAGACGTGTTTTAATTATGTTATGTCAATATGAAAGAATGTAAATTTCTAATGAAAAAATGTTTAAAACATCTTTTAGGCAAAATAAGATATAATAAATACAGTTTAACCTGTTTTTGTGCGGTAGATAAAGACCGCATAAAAGAAATTGGACAACAAAAAAAAAAGAAAATTTCATAAATAGTTACATATAACAAACAATTTTGTCAACGTACTACAAAAAACTTATATTATGGGGTGGAAAGGGACTGCATAAAAGAAGTTGCACTTAAAAAATGTCAATTATTTAAGAAATTTATGAGAAAGCTCTTTCAAACAAAATAAATAATTAAATTCCACATGTAAACATATAATTTTTCATCTTACTTTAACGGGTCAATCCATGAGCCTTCACTAATCCTCTTGGGGTAAATTGCTTTCTTTTAATTCTACTGAAAACTTTCTCCCGAAGAAGAAGAAACGGTTAATGTAAATAAAGAGTTATATTTAAGCATTAACTTTTAGGTATGTGTGGAAAGTAGCTGAGAGTTAATCAATGATTAATTGCTGAATAATCCAAAATTGTTAATTGACGATTTAGTCAATAAAATTAGAATTGAATAATAACAACTAGAGGTCAAACAACTGAGAACAGAATTATGGTTATTTAAACTGTAAATAACCAAAGCATTCCAAGAGTAAGTTAATTGAATTATACTTAAAAAATTAAGTATCCTTTCTGCTGTATAATTGTTCCTATACTTAGAAGTGTGCACTTCCTACCCTGGGTTGTTAAATTAAGTGAAAGAACAATGAATTAGAATTGTATTTGGCTGGTCTTTATTCTAACCCCCAAACACCAATAAATGCGACAGCTCATTTATCACAGTACACATGGAGAAATTTTCAAAATGTTCATACACAATTCACTGCTACTCATCGTAATCCAAAGCGCGCATCTTCCTGTAATGATTTAGTTCAAAATCGTTTTCATCACTTGAAATACAATTTCAATCATGCCTTATGTCTGAGAAGATGTTGGAGGGTGTAGTTTTAAAAAAACAGTTTCAATTGATTTTTTTTTCAGTTGATAAGTTTTTGTGACGACAGTCAGTTGATCAGTTGCTTGTGAACGTCAGGATACCCAGATATGCATGATCAAAGCTCTTTTTGGAATTTCATACTCCTTTTGGAATTGGTATCTATTTTAAGAAAATGCTTTTCCAATTTGTTGGAAAGCTGAATCCGAGCATATATTGTATTCGCTATCATAGAATCCACTTCTTCATGTCTGCCTTCATAATCAATCAAATTATTGATAATGTCACTGTCATTGAAAGTTTTGTCTTCAATCTAGTGTATGCTGCTATTGCGTTACGATAAAGCAATGGAATGTGCATTGTTGAGAGAATGTTTATAACCAATTAACAGAGCGTCTTGAAGTGTATATATGTACACACAGATTGAAAACATTACAGTGGTACCAAAACCATTGAAATTTTCATACACTGCATAAGAAAAAGACCGCTAAAAAAATCCTACAAAAATAAAATCACACAAAAATAAAATTGCATAAAAAAAAGGACCGCACAAAAACAGGTTAAACTGTGCATGAATGATGGTAAACTAACATAACTTTTTTCCAAATAAGAAAATATTTACATCTCTGTAAATGTTTTGAAACAGATATTAAAATATAACACATATACAGAATCAGTTTTTCCTTACTTTCAAAACTGCAAATTTATCAGTAGCACCTTTGTAATTAATAGCATTTTTCTTTAAATTTTTGACACTAAGTCAAAAAATCTGGATTGTCCTATGAAAGATTGTAAGCATTTTTTTTTTAAATCAATTTTAATGATCATAAGCTTTTTTCATATGCTACACATGCATTTACAGGTCAAAAACCGTATGATAGATGGGTTCTATTAAATTTCAATTTACAATGAATGTTTTAACTCCTGTTGTCCATTACTTTGATTTTTTTTTAAAACTCTAATTAAGTTTCAAAATAAATTTATCTTATTTTAAGAATAAAAAATAGAGAAAAAGCAAATGTTTAATATGTAATGCTGAAGGTGTTACTTCATAGTAGTTTTTCATTATACATTCTTGTGTTTATACTATTTTTTTTTTTCTAAAAATTTTTTATTTTATTGCTAATAGGATTAAGACTTGTCTATTTCAAAACTAGAGAAGTGTGTAAACATAAATGTATAAACAGAATATATGAAACTTTAATTAGTAATACAAAATAATTGATTTTTAAATTAGTTTTCACACAAAAACATTTACACTGGCCAAATGTACTGTTTAAAAACTTTTATTGAAGATATAGAGACCAAAGCAGTTTGACACTGTTTTCACTTATGTTTTGAAAAAGAATTATTATATTTTCTTTTTAAATTCTAATTATTTTAAGACTTTTTTTAATAATAAAAAGTGTCACAAATAGATTATTAGAAGGGGAATTCAGTAGAATTTTTGATACTTGTAGTTAAACAAATGAAAATTTTAAATGTTCAGTGTGATTTAAAAAGTTTTATTCTTGCTTTAATTTTTTAATTTTTTTTTTTAAAGTTTTTCATTTCATTTGTTTTTTATGTTATTTTGGGAGTTGTGAAATATATTTAGTTCAAAATATAAACATTTGAAGTTGTAAAATGAACATATTTAAAGTTCCTTTTCTTTGCAAATAATCATTTAAAAATGATAAAATGTAGCTTAAATTTTCATTATAAATATGAGAATGAAATAAATCTGAAAAAGGAAATACCTGATCTAAATGCCCTTTTCATAAACATCAAATATTTGGAATTTTTTAAGAAAATAAATATGAAATTAAATTAACAAAATTAAAAGAAAAGATTTTCAGTAAACAGAATAATTTAAAACATTTTTCAATATCCAAGTTTTTTTATAATTCATTGCAGCTACAAATTCTTATGAACAAATTATTATTGTTGTAATAAGAGGAAATAAATTTAACTATATTATCTACCAATCTTTAAGTATGTGCTGGATTCTTACATTTCTTACTCTTAACAATGTATGGCTTACTTACTATAATCTTAAACATTGTAAAGAAGAATTTTTATGTAACACTCATCAAAAGTTTGGTCATGTATCTATATTTCACTTTTATATAGTGTCATCCTTTGTGTTCTACACCCTTACCCCTTTCAGAAACATTATAGATCATAACTGTGTACATAAACTTATTAATTACTATATTTTCTAACATTTTACTTTGTAATTTAAATTTTAGAAGCACAATTTGGAAGTTTCTAGTAATGCATCTGGTGAAAGGTCAGAAACATCTACTCCAACAGGTATACAGTTTTCTTTTTTCTTTAGGATTCCTGATTTTTTAAAAAAATATTTGCTAATTTTAGAGATTAACAAAATACTGAGTATCCAAAATGCAGCTTATTGAGATATTGGCAATTTTAATGTCCATGAACAAAAAAAAACATTCACTTTCTACTCACATATTAGTTCATCTAAATATCCATATTTCTCTGTCCCTTCTTCATCTCCCTTTTTACATTTAATTTTGCACAAAATAAAATATTTCATGAAAGGAATTTTTTTTTTTTACTACTGTTTTACTTAAGTGTAAACATATACACTGAGTGGCCAAATGATTTTAACCACTTCATTATTACAATATTGAACCACCTTTTGCCCTAAATACTGTATGGTTGTTGGTATGGTATATAGATGTTACTTGGTGATATGAGGAATCTGAGACCATATTCGATAAATTGGTCTCAATGACTTCCCAATGCTTTTAGATTGGATGGTACTAGATCCAGCTGTCTGATGTCCTGTTCAATCTCCTCTCACAGATTCTCTATTGGATTGAGATCTGTTGATAGAGCAGACCAACTAAGCAAGGTAAAATCTCTGTTATGCTCTCTGAACCATCTACAAACAATGCCAGCTATAGGACAGGGAACATTGTTTTGTAGAACTTATCCATCCCTGGCAGGATACACTATTAACATAACAGAATGTATTTGATCTGCAATAACACTGAAATACCCTTGGACAGTCAGATGTTTTCCCACTTGAATCAAAGGACCCATGGAATGCCAAAAAAACCATTTTCAAACTATTATATTACCTTCACCAGTTTGAAGAATTTTGTAAATGCTGATGGAGTGCTTTCTTTTGTTCTGTGTTTTCTTCCATATTTGCACCCTGCCATCTGCAAGGTGTAATTGAAAATGGGATTCATTTGACCACATGTCCCTTTACTGAACATCTGCTGTTTAACCCTTGAGTTCAGTGCCAGTTTAAGCTAATTTTGGGCCCTGGGCAAAGAAGATCTATAGGCCCCCTTGGACTATTGATAAGGAGGGGCTCTTGGATCCAATTAAGTCTAGCTTATATGGGCCCTTCCGGGCCTTGGATCCCCGTCCCAAGTGCCCAACGGGTAAACTTGCACTGCTTGTGCTCCTTTGTGAACTAGAGACGTCTACTGTTCAAGGCCAACAGTGAAGGCTTTCAAGCTGGTCATATGCTATCGTTGCCTATCCAGCATAATGTTTAGGGAAAATTCATTCATAGATGTTCCCAATTGCGCATTGATTGTGATTTAGCGGAATTTGATGTATGATTACTCTTCTGTTTGACTGGACAATTTTTGCAATTCTGCTGCTGAGTAAATATTCAGCAGCCTTTGATGACCAGAAGCCTGATGTTAAGACCCAGTTTTCTGTTTGGTAATCCTTTCTATGTGATCATTAATAACTCCTGCTCTCAAACACTTCCCAAGTTCAACTTTTTTTCTGATACTGGTTCTGACACTTCTGCAATCATCCTCAATTCAAAATTGTTAAATCATGATTTATCCCCATTTCTTTGAAAGCAACACAGTGCAATTAAGGCTTCACTTCTCATGTATTCCCTTTCAACAACTATCTTGCATTTTAGCAGCAGCAACCACTATTGGTTATGGCCAAATTAACAAACTCACAATTTGCTAATTGGCCAAAGTTACTTCCAATCTATGTTTAAGTATCAGGTGGTCATAATAATTTGGCCAATCAGTGTTAAAGCATAAATATATATTCATTTTGAAATTCTCTATATTTTTTAACTGTAAGATCTTCATAGTTTATTTATAGTTTTTCATGTTTTAATTATATATCATCTACATAATATGTTAACATCTGTTAGGTATTTTTGAAATCTCTTAGTTTAGTAACAAAAAGAAAAAGAAATTGGCATGGCTTTGTTTATTATATTTTGAATTGGAGTATTAGAATTGCATTTTGGTACAAATTTGATTTTCAAATAATTCAAGTTAATTAACAATAAAGAAATATAGCTTGTTCACAAAAGAATAAAATTCATTTGCAAATAAAGATATTTTAAGTGCAAAACTCATGACATACAAATATGAAAATAATTTCTTTTACTAAAAAAAAAAACTGTATTAAAACTAGTTACTTTAGCAATGAGATTTTTTTGCTAGTAGAATAGCTTAAGTGTTTCTGAAGAGTATATTTTTTCCTCTGGATTGTAAAGAATTAAATTTTGAGTTAATGAAATGGAAATTTTGAATTAAATTAATTTATTAAATGGAAATATGTCATTCTGTCCAAATTTTTTCTAAAAGATTGTATACACAATATTTTCCTACTATTATCGTACTATAACTAATAAAAAATTTGGAAATTTATTTATTTTTTTTTCCAATCACATTTATAATATTTTCTTGAATTTATATTTGTTATTAGATTTTATGCTCATTTTAATTAAAAGCTTTTCAGATTTCAAAAATTAAAATGGTATTAGTTAAAATTCAATAGAACATGCACTCATTCCTATAACATAGAACGTTTCTTACTGATTTAATAATGAATGTAATTTGTTTAAAATAATTATAAGTCGACACATAAGCTTATGAACTCAATAAAATAGTTAGATTAAGTATATATTCTTTTAAAAGATTATTTAAAATTATATAATTTATGATACTTAATTACGTAACTAACTCTAGAAAATTAATTTTCTGCTAATGAAGATTATTAGTTTTATGTTAATTCTCTATTAATTATAAGGTACGCCTTTTTCCATTGTAGCTCATTTCTTATTAAATCAATAAATTTTCTTTAGTCTGTTAATGTTTACAGTTTTTAGTGTAAAACAAATGCTAAAATAAAAATAAAAAATTTACATCAGTGGTTCTCAAGTTCTATTGTGATGTATCTTTTAACAAATAACTACAATCAAACTTTCTAGCCTAAAATTTTCTAGTCATAAATTAAATGAGTTTATTTAAAATGCAATGTGTGGCTATGGTCACTTTTTGACCATTGCTTAGCTGCAAAATTCCCCAACATTCTTCCACAAAAAATTAGCTTTTTGTATTATTTTGACAATTTTTATTTTTATTTTAACATTTTCTAAAATGCTGTAATATTACTAATATTGAAACAAAAAATTAATTCCAGACAAAAAAAGAAAAAAATTGTCTCACAGAACTTGAATTATATTTTCCAATAATATGCAGTTTGATACTTCTGTATGAAGATGTTATACAGTCAGACCCTGATTTAACAAATTCATCGGAACCGAACATTTTGTTTGTTAAATCGAGGTTAATCATTATTTTGGAGTCCAAACAAAATACAAGTTTTTTGCTCTTATATTTTGGATATTCTATAATAAGTAACTACTCAAAAAATATCCATAGTTAAAAATTACATGCTTTTTATTCAACAGCTAAAAATACTTTCAGCCCCAGTTAATTAGAAATTTTAAAATACTGACTAATAGATGTTTGTGACATTCTTTTTTAATCCTGACTCAAGAGGTTTTTTTTTTTTTTAACTTTGTGCAAAGAAGAAAATACTGCGTCATTTACCTCCTGCTGCATGAGGTATGTTTCCATACAATGTAAAACATTAGAAAATGTAACAGCTTTGACAAGAGTTTCATAATCGATTTCTGTGTCAGAATTGTCATTTGTTGGCTCTGACAAATCAATTTTCTGATCTCCAGTTGCACAGATAGGCAGTCCTTCATCAAATGTAACATAGTTGTTTAAATCTTAAAATATCCTCTGCGTTGTGAATTGAGATAGGATAAGGAAGAATTTTCCTGTCCTACTCAAAACTCACATGATAGATTGCATTCATGGCTCATCCTCACCTTTAAAGTCTAATGATGGTCTGCACCCTTTCCCGTCAAAATTTGCTATTTACAAGAAAAATCCTTTTTTCTGTTCCAGATAAAAAGAATATCATTTGAATAATACAAACTAATAAAAACTGTTGAAATAATTCGTTAATTCGGTGCTTATTATTTGTTAAATAGGGGTTCAACTTTATATAGTATGTTTAATGCAGATTTATAGAAAGTGGGCAGTCAGTGTTTTAGAAAATGTTGGATATTTTTTATGGCTAAAAAATAAAGAAAAGAAAAATGCTGAATGGAGGCAATAAAAGATTTTAAAACACATGTGATATTCTTTAAAAGCCTGACTTTGTGTAATTGAGTGAACAACAGTAATTGAACACATATTGAATAATACCATACTTTTAATAAGTTTTCTTGAAGATGGAAGGTTCACTTACCGTTAAAATTCAGTGGCATTCACAGACTTCTTATGGGGTGAGGTTACATTAAAAAAACCCAGAAAGATAAAGTGCCGAGCGGTAATCTCTATCGTAAAATTTTAAAATCTGTTGGTTTATGGGGAGGGGGATGAACTTCCAAATGCCACCCTTGTGTCTGCAATTATTAAAATTTTATTGCTATCTTATTATCATTAAAATGCTTAATTTTTTAAAAATATTAAGGTCAAAATTAGAATATTTACCATGAATTTTTATTATTTGTTTTAATTTACTGCTTTTTATTTTAAAACCATAAATGGATAAATCAGAAAATAGTTAAAATCGATTCAATTATATAGAAGAAAATTAAAAGGCTCAGCGAAAAATAAGTTTAATATTGTTTGATAGCTACAATGACAGTTAAGTTGCTGCATTTATTTAGTATTTAGCTTCTAAACTTTTGCTCAGTGTATCTTAATTTTGTTTGATTATATTTCCTTAGTTTTTTTATTATTTAGAAATTAATTTGTTATGATTAATTTTTTTTAAAAAAAAAGTTATGTATTAATTCATTATTGCAAGCCTATTTTTTAAAAGTATTTTATTTTATTATTTAAATTAATCTTTACTTTCCTGAATCAGTGAAGTAATTTGCATTTAACACAATTAAAGGTTACCTGTAGAAATAAATTCTAAAGTTTTTTAATATTTGTTTTCCTTTTTGGAGACAGTTAATTAAATTAAAAGAACAATTTATGGAATTATTCTTGTGAAATAAAAATAGGAGGTATTATAAATTAAATTCTTTCAAGTATTTTTTAAAAGATAATTGAAATATTTTAATATACATTGATTAACACATAAAAATATTATTGGAAAGACTTAATGAATGTAAAAAATTACATCTTTAAACTGGATTATTCTTCAAACTTAACCTTATTTGATGTTTAAAATATTGATCATTTATATATATATATGTATAGGTTTGTTCAGACTACGTTTTTGTTTTTTTTAAGCTGTCAATAGTAAGTCAAAGATTTTTGTCTGTTTGTTTTGGGCATAAATGAGATCTAGTAATTTGAAGACTATTTCAAGTTATTTAAAATGTGGAAGGGAAAATCAAATAGCAACATTTGTTTTGGATCCCAACGGCAATCATTCCACCTCCCCTCCCAGAAATGTTTGATTATTTTGAAAATAAGTATTAATTCTTGTGATCAGGGTTCTTAAATGTAGCTTATTTTTATCAAAATAGTTGAATATAGGCATTCTATTCTGAACAAAACTCATGGAAATTTGTCTTGTTTAATTTCCTGCTCTTATTACTAAATGAAAAATATTTTCAGGTTTGTTTTAAAGTAGTAATGCTTTTTCTCAGTTCTTTACTTATTCCCTAAAATATTCATCTCATGATGATGTCGTGTCCACGACGGAACCAAATCAGACAGTACCATATGGGTCTACTTATGGGCATTCTTCTCATATCCTGGTTATACTATTATTTGAGAACCACTGATTTATATATAATATTTATTAGTAAAATTTATCGTTATTTACAATATTTAAAATTTTATTACCTTTTAGGTTATGTAATGTTAAAGGCGAAGTTTTGCATAAGACATAACTGCATGTGTTTCTTTAAATTTCTTCCTTTTAGTATTTTAAAGTATAATTTATTTTTGAAACTTAATTTTTCAGATTTTTAAAAACATATATACAATAAATATGCGTTGAATGAATTATGTTACATTTAGTTTTGAAGTGGTATTTTGATCCTCAGTTTCTACTTACAATTCATTTTAATCCCTCCAAAAAGTAATTATTTTTCTAATATTTCTAATTATATGAATCCATATTTCTCATACCAATCATTGTGTTTTATGTCATGCCTGCCCTGTATCATCCAGGTCCTGTCATTTGAGGTCATCCCTGCACTTTTCCATTTAACATACATGACTTCCAAGGAACACCTGTAGGTGGCGTCTTTTTGTGTGTCTCTTTTAATATTTTAAAATAGGAAAATGCTTTACTTATAATTTTCAATTGTATAGCTTCAGAATGATTAATCAAATTGAAAATATTTATGAATTTTATATATGTAAATGCATGCAAACAATAAAAGAATTTCATAATTTATAAAAATATATCTTGAAAATAATTGTACAGTTCTTTATAACTGTGTTCTTTAATTTTTTTTAAGACAGTATTTTGTTAGACTTTTATAATTTTTTTATTTTATTAATAAAATAATACTAAAAAAGTAAAGTTAAAAATTAACTGTATATTAACTGTGTATAACTTATGTACATTAACTTTAAAGAGTTAAAGCATAGTATAATTTTAAGTATGTTTTGTCATTAAAAAATGAATGAAAATTATAAATAGCAGGCTTTATTTTAGAAAATTTTAAAAACAAGATATTCTTTAATATATTTCTGAAATATTATCTTACATTTAGGAATTTGCTTTTATATTTTGAGTTTTTAATATTCTTAGAATTTTTATGTGGCATAACAGTTTTATTTGCCATTATGTTGAGAAAAATAGTATAGTAAACTTGGAAGTTTTTATTATATGCAGTATAGAAATAATTACAATTTTTTTGAATATATAATTATTTATAATCATTTAGTGTTTATGTTTATAAATATTAATGAAAATGCATTTTCCTATTTTAAAATCATGTCTTTGTGTCATTTTGTTTAAAGCTTGTATGCTTTTTTGAAATTTTTTAGCTTGTTCCTGATAAAATTGATTTTTAGTACTAATTTAGCAAATTAGAATTAAATTGTAATTTTTTTGTTTTACTTGAACTTCAGTGTTATTAGAATTATGAGTTGTTTTTTGTACAATTAAGATCTTTACTTTATCAAAAGCAGCATGTCGCTGGTAAGTATGAAATGCTAAATGCAAATTATATTTATATATTTTTTTCACCTTTTAGTGAATAAGTTGATTTCTATTCAAATTAAAATGAAGTTTTTATTTATATTGTTCTGTTATAAGTTTCTAATAAATTTCACAAAAATTATTTTTAATATTATAGATTTTATGTTTCAAAGATTTTTAAAAAACAGCCTTTTTAAAAATTTAAAACGTTTTATATAGCCAATTTTGGAAAAATATTACGTTTTTTATCGCATTTCCAGAACTGTCTCTTTTATGAATTTTAAATCCTTTATCAGCTTTTGATATGTTTAAATTTGGGGGAAGGGGAGGGTAATTGTGTGTTTTAAAATAATTGGTAAAAAAGGGGGTTTTTTTTGTGTTTTTGAAATGCATTTTTTTTAGTTGTTATTTATAAATTATAGTAGCTGGTTGAAAGAGCAGTTTTGTAGTTGCTTGATTGTTGGTTCAAACTTTTCAATCACTAAAATTCATTGTATTTATCATTAGAGAATGTGGTACCACAGTTGAGATATTTCTCTCATTTTTTATCAAAGTGAGTTTGGTTCCAATAGTGAGTAGAACAGCTCTTGAATAGTAATAAGTAAATCAGATAAATAAAGCTGTTTTTTTGCCACTGTCAAATATCAACATTTGAATAAATTTTTGAAATCATATTTTGATAAATGTATATATAACTATAAATAGAACAAAATATTAGTACTTAAAAACTCAAGTTTGAAGTAAAAGAATTTTTTCAAACCTAAGAAATATTGAGGGGAGTTGGAAACCTCTCTCTATATATACTGACAATGTTAAATTGACTTTTCGATGTATCTTTTCTCAAAATGTGTTATATGTACATGCTTGAAATTTTTCATATAATTAAAGTACACCTTTGTCATTATACTGAATTGAGCTTTTAGCTAATTTTGAATTTTTTGGTAATTTATGAAATATTTTATCAAAAATTGCAAACTTACCCATTTTTTACATAAAAAATTTGTAAAAATAAATTTTTGAATTTTTTACAAAAAGATCATTTCAGTATATATTAGACATCATTATATATGTATCATAAAAAATTTACATACCTGCAAACAGAAGTTTCTCAGAAAAGGTACATCGAACATCAAAATTTACATTTTGAGATAAATTGATTTTAATGTTTACAGTGAGACTTCTAATCGGCTAGGAAATAAAAAAATAAAAGGCTCAATTTACAATAAAAGATACATGCTTTGGTTCATATCAGACGCTTAAACTTTTAAGCAAAAACGAAGTACTTTGTTTACATTTTTCGCCATTCAAATGGGTGTGGTGCAGTTTCCACGATTATTTAAAAATAGGTTTTAAGGGCTTCTTATTACCCTAGAGGTTAAAGTAAGGTATTTTTAGAAAGGTTAAAATCTATACAATTTTAAAATGTAAAAATCTCAAATTGTCAAAAAAATAAGATTTTAGCTTTCCAACACCCGCACTTGTAAATATGTAGTGCCAGAAATATTTTCAGTTATTTACTGAAACATTTGTTGCAATGTAACGTTTGCTGCAACAGTGAATGCAGTTATTATGTTATTTTATAATATACATATGGTTTGATTTGCTAGAAATTTTAAAAAATTTGTCTTTTTTAGAGATGTTATGTGTTTTGTTCAATTTTTGTGGTTAATTTAAATTAGTTTTTTTTTTTTTTGTGATTAATTTAGAGTTAGAACTGCACATGCTTGGTGAACAGATACATCTATATCTGTATGTTTAGTTGATAAAATATTGTATCATCTTGCATATTTCTGTATTGATTTCTGTCTGGAAGAAGTACTACAAATTATTCTCTACTCTGAGTTAATTCAATTTTATATCTCATGCTAAATAGTGTTCTGAAATTATGAATAATTTTACCTTAGTAGAAGATCTAAATTTCATATTTTATTTATGTGCTTTTATGCCATCTTTTCTTATGACTCATAATGTTTATATTTCATTTTTTTTAAAAAATATGTTTAGGTAAAAAAAACGAATTTGTTATTTAAGCTATGGTTGTTTTAAAAGATATTTACTTTTCAAAAATGTAAATCCATGTTTTATAAATATTTTATGGTATTGTTTATTGTATTTGTGTAACAGCATAATTACTTCAGTTACTTGTCCAAATAATTAATTATGGCTGTACTGTATTTATAATTTAATTTTTTGAAGTTGTTTTTTTTATTGGTCAACATATAAATTTGTAGACCTTTCTAACAAAAGAAATTGTGATTTTATTTTAAGAGATTGAATGGGTTATTTATTTTATTTAAATTCTTGCAAGCTGTATAGATTTTAAAAAGGTTTGTTTCATAAATTTCTCAACTGTTACATTTTTTATCTTCAACTTTTAGAATTTTATAATGGTTTTTAAGTATTGGACGTGGCACTCATTTGATTTAGGTTTAATTTCTACAATTTTTAACAAGAAAATGAAGCTTTTTTTTGTCTATTTGTAGTCAAATACTTTCATTTAATTTTATTTAGAAAATAATTACACAAACATAAGTTATTTGATGATTATATATATCTATGTGTTTTGTTCATCCCATAAATAATGCGGTTTTTGTTAACATAAAGAACCCATTTATTGAATTTGGTGAAATTTTGGATAGAGTTAATGAATGGTCAAATGACTAAATCTAAACTTCTTGGTTGATAGATTTCTTGACAGTTGTGTTGGGATTTTGTTCACCCAAATTTGCAGGTCTTCCTCGATTTTGCAGAGTAATGTTTGTTTTTAAGTTATAGTTCATCAAATTTACTGGAACTATCATTGACCCTGGTTTATGCTTATTGTCCCATCCTCAAATATTACATTAATAATCTTCACAGTTCCCTCCTTTCCTTTACATTATTGCCTTTATTAAGCTCATAAGGCAAAATATTGTTATATCATACTTCTTTCTTTCGAAATTTCATGTAGAATAAGAACTCTGACTTTTAATTCATGTATTTTGGAAAACTTCATTATTTCTGGAATGACTCAACACACATATATACATTCAGAAGAATTGAATTGTCTGTAGTATTAAAAAATTGTTGTTTTGGGGAAAAAGATATACTGTTGACTTTTTTGTGATGTGAAGACTTAATACCTTTTCACTGAATTTGTATTATAACTTTTTTAAAAAATTGCTTTTATTTTTTAGGTGTTAGCAGCAATACCAATGGTGACCTTCCTGCTAGTACTCACATACCATCACCACCGCCTCCTCCCCCTCCCTTACCTCCTGGGGACTCTAATGCTGCCAACAGTCCCCCTCCTCCGCCCCCCATGCCAACTACTGTTCCAAATACTTCAAGTGGGGGCAGAACAGCTCTTTTAAATTCTATTCAAGGTTTCAATAAAACTGCTCTAAAAAAAGCAGAAACAAAAGATTGCAGTGTTCCAAAAATCTAAATTTAAGCCTATATATTTCATTTTAATTTCATTCAGTACCAATGTTTGCATCTGTTGCGTTCATGATAAAATACTTTTTAAAGGTAACTATTTTAATTAACTTGACTAATTTGAAGGGGGAAATTGAAGTATGATAGACATATTCTCTTCATAAAAAAAGGAAAATTCCTTGAGGAGAAAATGAAATTTTAAAAAGTTTTAGTTATTAAAATGATATATTTTGAATGAAAATAATTTTATGCAAGCTCGCATTCAATGAAAGAAATATGTCACAATTATGCATGAGTAGTATTCATGTAATAAAAATTGAAATTATTTATTTACAATGATTTGTAAATTTATTTATGAAAAATATTGTATTATGTTCACATATTTCATGGAAAAAAAATGAAAGCATAATGTGAGTGTTTGTTTTTTAAATTTCGTATTATTTTATGATAAATATTTGTTTTGTTATTGAAATGAATAGTTTTCACACAAAAAAAGGCATTTTAAAATATTCTTTAAACTTGTTCAAATTTTCATTTTGTGATCTATTTTTAATGATACAATCCTTCAACCATTGAATACATTAAAATCAAGCTGTCTATATAAATGAAAGTGATATTAATTACAAATTGGAACTATTAAGAAACTATGTTGTGTGTGTGAAATACTACTTAAAATACTATAGGCTGTACTTTTTCCTGTTAATTGCAAATTGTTTTGATAATTTTAATATTTAAAAAATTGTTTATTATAAATATATATCTCAAAAAAATTAACTATCTATAAATTCAGACAATTGATTTTTAAAGTGTTGTCCTGTATCTATTTTTCTATACTGTTTCATTAATATTGGATGAGTATTTCATATATAATATATATATATATAAATAAAAAGGACAGGGATTGTGAAAACAATAAATTTTATGTTAAATGCATTCATTTTAGAAGTTTTGAAATTTTCCATTTAAAACTAAAAAATTTCAAAAAAATCTCTGAATAAGTTATTTTTAAAAATAGTATCATTTTCAATGTAATTTTTTTACATGAGTTATAAGAATAAAACTATAGAAAAATATTTAAATTATTGAGTGCTGTGTAAAAACCTTTGTTTTTTTTAAAATAATAATAGTAAGATTATAAAATGTATCTCTCCATGAATAGAAAATTTATTAAGCTATTATAAACTCAGGAAATATTTTTTAATCAAATAGAATTATTTTACAAATTTATATCATATAATCATCATATTGATTTGTGTGTGTGCATCTTGTCATCATCAGATTCATTTTTTAAATATAAAAGAAACTTATTTGAGAAATTATTCAATATGAAAGTATTTTTTCATCATATTTTATATTCACTACCCTAATGTTTTTAATAATCAAAATATAAGCCAATCTACCTGTTTTGTTTGAAAAATATGCATATGTATCCTCTGCCATTGTTTAAACGTATGTTCCTTAATTCTTCATACCTGTATGTTTTCCTCCTGTATTATAAAATATTTTTCAGAACAAAATGAGAATTATGTTCTACCTAAAAAATAGAAACCAAAGAATATATATATAAATAAACATAAACGTTGTATAAATGTAAATTTTCAAGTTTTTAGAATACTAGCAATGCTAAGAAATCTTTGTATGTCTGTGCTTATGAAATGAAGATAAAATGTAAATTCCAAAATAAAAAAATCAGAAATTTGTTTCTTGTTTATTTATATAAAAGTGTATGTGTTTGTATTAAATTACTATAATTTTTATTTAATGCCAAATAATGGAAAGAAAAGAGCAAGACAGTAGAATAACCACAGTAATACATTTGAAAACTTTTAATGCGATCATAATAATTTATTTCCCCAAAATTTAATTTTAGTAGCTTAAAAGTTGCAGTTTGAGACTCAAATATATAAATGTAAACAATCAAAATTATTCTTTAAATCATGCTAAGTCTATGAGTAAAACTATCTCTCATCCCAAGAGTGGCATTTTGATTTCATACCAGTTTTTTTTATAACTAAGATTTCAAATTAGTTAGTAACAGTACACTGATATTTATATTGATCCAACATGTTACATTATAAATAATAGTATATTTCATAAAAAATTTGGATTTACAGGGTGTCCCGACAGTAGTAAGTAATTGCATGAAATGGAAACGCAGGGTAAAAAACTTGCAAGAAACCAAATGAGGCGAAAGGGCTCTAAACAAGCTGATCGTTGTCTTGAAAGACCTCACCTTATCTCTGAAAGAAACTGTCTTTTGCCAGAGATAAAGTCCTACAAACAAAAGTTATCAGTCAAATTGCATCTTACTGTGCTTTAACTACAAAACATTATAGAAAACCATATTCCATTGAGACCCAAGGGATTATGGTGTAAAACTCGGTCATTTTTTTTAACGGGGTATCGCCAAAGAAATCATAAAAGTAAGTTTTATGAAGTTTAGCCCTAATCCCTACATTGATTCCTTGTTAGCACAGCAGGTAGCGACAAAACAGTGAGTCTAAGTTACAACATAAAACTTTTTTTCTTTTGGTCTGCTTAAAATATAAATTAAGCAGTTTTTATATGTAACAATAGCAGGTTTAAATAGTAATACAACAGCAACATGACCAAATTAAAGCTTCTAAAGAAGTAAACATTTTTAACACTCAGCAAAACATAAAATAAGCATACCTTTTTTTTTATTTGCTTAAAATATAAATTAAACAGTTTTGTAGAGGTAATTAGTACTACAACAGCAACATGAAAAATTACAAACAATGAGTGATTCAGAGATAGGAGTAGAGAGTATAAACAAAACAAATTTTTAAATATCCTTGTGACCATAGGAAAGTGTATGAACAGTCTTCACTAATAAATTTTTTTATCATAATAGGCTGAAATAGATGTTTTGTTTTGAGCAACAGTTTTTATAATATGTTTGCAAGGAAGAATTGAAAATTGGAGATGTTAAAGTGTTGACTCTACGGCTAAAACATTTTTGTAGGTCATATGCGTGACAGATGCAAGTGTGCTTGCTCTAACACTTTTCATTTTTTTCTTCTGTTCTCACCATAAAAACTGAATACATTTTAGGTTTAATACCTACAAATTCTTGAATGGGTATACAGATCTCATTTTTTGATGTACCTAATTTTCCAAGATTTTTTTCATCAAATAAGAAGCAGTTAGTAGGAAAATTGCTTAAATCCAATGCTGGTGATTTTTGAGATCTACATATGCATCTTCTGTGTGTATATGCAGATACAGTGCATCGGTGTCCATATACAATAAATCACATATAAAAACTTCTAAAATTAATATAATATAAATCGTACATTCATAATTTAAATATTTCCAAGACGCAAAAGCCAATATATGTGGGAATCCAACCGAAATCTTCCAAAAGGTCGGATACTTCAGATAGCGGGGTTTTTATTGGTGTGGTGTCTATAGGGGTTTTTAGGGTGTATTAGTTAATTTTGAAATAAAATAGACAACATAGTTTAAGAAAGAAACTGGTTGAAAACTAAATTTATTATGAATTATAGGGGAGTATTTACATGGGAATATTTCAAAAGCATAGGAAAGTTAGATCACATTACTTTAAGGGATGCAATTGAGATTAAATATAACTCATTATGATGCTATTAAGACTTAGCGGATGCGCGAAATACGACGTTTCCTGACAGGTGTTAGTGGGCCAATGCCGAAAAAGGTTGATGTCGGCGTTTTAAAAGGAATGCTAGATGGCGTTGATGTGGAATACTGTTTTGATTAGAATTGCCGACCTCTGATCTAACTTTTTACAAATGGGATATCCTACAAAATCACACTCCTCTGACAGAGCTGGTCTCAGCTCTTACAGTGTTGAGAGCTAAATTATTTACTAAAGAGAGCTAAATTGGATTCAGCTATAATCATAAACTTTTAAATATATGAATGTTTATGCAATAACCAAAAATAGTTCTTATTATAAAATATACAGATGAAAAAGATGCATACCCGATATTTACAATTCCGGATCTAAAATAAAACATAAAAATACCAAAATATTCTATATTGTGACTTGCAATTAACTAAATACCAAATCACAAACACAAAAAAAAAAAATATCCTTCAAATAGGTCGAAAGGTAAAGAATAATACTAAAATATAATAATTGTTACAAACGAATATAAGATAATTATTGGAAACGAGTTTTACCACATAATAACAATTAATTTCTCTAAAGGATATAATATGAGAACGATTAAATATAATGATACTATTCAAAATTTAATTTGGCATAAAAATATTTCATATTAAATCAGCTGAGGGTGGTGGTGGAGTTCGGTCCTTCGTGATGACCAACCTTTCCCACACTTCATATCAATCTCTAGAATTCACTTTGGATTATTTTATATAAGGACCTAAGAACGTTGGTGTAGTTTTAGTCCAGTTCCAAATTGGAGTCCTTTGGATGGCTACTAGATCGCCTTCTTTGTACACATTGGAGCTATCTTTTCTTCTTTTGTTATTTGTGTCTTTCAGTTTTCTCAGACTGTATGGTTTCGATGTTCTTTTTGGCGTGTTCCTTAGAAATTTACGTTTGTTCTTGTAGTTCTTCCGCCATTTCTTCTAGCAGTAGGTCTCTGATTCAGAATGTCTTCCTTGTTGCGCATTTTGGTTCCTAATAAAGTTCGAATGGTGTCCATTTGTGCTTGGACATATAGTGCTGTTTAGTATTCTTTGTAATCTGTCGACGTATTTTGTACACCATTTCGTTGAGTCGTCTAACATTAGCTTAGTAAGGACTGGAATCAAAGTTCGGTGAATTCGTTCAATTTGTCCGTTCCTCTAGGAATGCCTATTGCCTATTTGTAGATGTTGAATATTTTCTTCAGTACACAGTAGTCGATGAATAATTTAGAAGTGAACGCTGAACCTCTGTCAGTGATGATTCTTACAGGGTTGACAAAGGTTTTATGCTGTAGTTTTAACTTCTCCAAGGCATTTTCAGCAGACACAGTTTTAACGCTATATAGCCAAGTAAATTTGGTAAATGCGTCTACTACGGTCTAAACGTGTTGATAACTTTTATTTGTGGAAGGTAAAGAGCCAATGAAGTCAACATGGTACGTACTTAGAGGGATGTTTACTTTGGAAATAGGATTCAAAAACCCTTCTTTTTTTGCCTGTTTTCTTATTAGCTAAGATACATGGGACACAATTAACTATTACTTTTTAACGACGTTGGTTAAGTTTGGAATAAAAAATTCTTGTTTTACAATTTCTTCTGTTTTCGCTACTGAGAAATGACCATTTTCGTGGATTAATTTAATTGGTTCTGCTTCTCCATTGCTTTAGGAGTTACGATTAATTCTCGACCATTTAAGTATTTTATGAGAGTATTATACCGTTTTGTTCAAAAATTCTTCTGATTCTTGCTTCTCTAGAAGCGACTTCAATGTTTGGATGCTATCGTCTTCTTGTGCTTTTTTCAGCTTTGAAGTTAATGTATCGTTACAGATTATCATTACTGGATATCGACTTAGAGCATCAACATGTTTCATTCGACTTCAGCTCTATGCTCTATTTCGTAATCAAATTCTTCTAATTGGAGTGCCTTTGGCTATATACAGTAAATTAGATCTTTTTATGCATGGTCTTCTGGAAATGCTGAACAGTCAGTTACAATTTTAAAATGTTGTCCTAAAAGATAAACACAGGGAATTTCTTTAATGAGTTGATAATTGCGAGTACCTCTAGTTCATGCTATCATACTTTTCTTCTACTACATATTTGTCTTTTCGACATGTAGTAAACCGGATGTAACTTTCAGCCTTCGACTGCTTGTAATAGAATTGCGCCGTATCGCTTGTTTACAAGTGTCAGTATGCAGTTCTGTTCTTCCATATTGTAGATATGCAAAGGGGCCTTCGGACATAATATTCTTTTAACTTCTCAAATGCTGCTTTGTAGAGTCCCAAAAACAAAGGGATTTTCTTTTCTTATTAAATCGCTAAGTGGTTTTAAATATCGTTGAATAGTCCTTGATATATTTGCAGAATAACCGGTTAAGCCAAGAAAACTCTGGACTTGTTTTATTGTTGTTGGTTCAGGGAATTTTCGGACAGCTGGTGTCTTCGCAGTAGATGGTTTTAATAGTTCCATTTTTCACAACGTGACCCTAAAAAGAATTCAATTGTCTTTTTTTTTTAGAATTGGCATTTCTTGAATTTAATTTCTAAAACCGTATTTTTGAGCTTACGAAACGAATTTTAAGTTTTCTAGACCTTCCTTTTCGTGCTTTCGCTCTAATTACGAGATCATCTAAATAACTGATTACAATTCCTTTCCGTGTAGATCTCTAAATATGCTTGAAACATAGCGTCGGAAAACTCTCCTGGACTTGTGCTCGGTCCAAAGGAACTTTGTTGAATTCAAATTGCCCGTGTGGGACGATAAAGGACGTATACTTTCTGCAATCTTCGTCAACATCAACGTGGAAAAAACCATTGCATAAATCTAATGTAGAATAGCCACGCCTTTGCTTCTTGCAAAGTGTCCCAAGCTGATTTTTCGATGAGGAGGTAAGGGGGAAATTTATCTTTCACTAGCTTCTGGTTCAACTTTCTGTAGATCAATACATTCTCGACGATCCATCTTTCTTTTTACCATTACGATCGGACTTGCATATTCCAATGAACTCCGGACGTATAATCCCTTCTTTGAGCCATTTCCTCTATTTGTTCATTTTACCTCTTGTCTTTTTCGGTGAACGCTAGTCGACGAGATTGGTTGACAGACTGGTTCTTCGTCTTCGAGGGAATAATTCTCATTGTGACGTCGGTAGATGCTATTTTTCTGGCTTGTAATCTTGTATTAACTTCTCGAGTTCCTTCTTGAATTCGGCAATTTTTCAACATGGCCGCAGGTCTAAGTTCTTCTTGAAAATTTTCAGCAGATATTTACATAATCTGCATAAGTGCTTGATTTTCATATTTGTTTGGGAATTTAACACCTTTCATTGAAACTTATCGATGCTTGTTCCAAGGTCTGACCCAATAACTACTTCGAATTTTAATTTATCAACGGGTACAACATGCCAAGATCAATGAGTAGTTTCCATTTGTCAATTTCAAATTCATGTTCAAAGGAACCGATAGTTGTCACCTGTGTGCTTCGCCCATACCTGTGAAGTATTTTGTTCTTCGATAATTTTGTTGGGTCCATTATTCTTCTGCTTGTGTTCTCTCGCAGCAAACTTACGGTACTACCACTGTTTATAAGCGCCGTGATTTTCTTCTTTCCACAAAAATATTTTTAGTACGTAAACCTTCCTTAACGATGAGTGTGCAAGTTTCCTCCTGGACGTTCTTTGAATTTCCGTAGCTTTGAATAGTTCGTCTGAGCATGGCGAAAGCATTGTAGTTTGGGTGTTTTCGTAATTTTGTTTGTAATACCCTTTCTGTGCATTTGTCTTGACATCTTTGAACATTTTCGTACTTGGTGACAGGGCTTCGCAATGTTTGTTGAAATTTGTTGACACTGGAAACTTCTTATCACAATTTTACTGTTATAGTATTCGAATTTTCTCGGTGCTTCCTTATCTGAGTTTTTCAACGGGTTTTGAATTCTTGTTTCTTCACCGATGGATTGCCCTCTTGCTTCAGTGTCTTTTAACGTCTTCGAATTCTTCGAGTTTTCTGCTAATTGAACAAGGAGAGTTCATATTTGGCCATTCGTAAACGTATTACTTACAGAATTCGAAGAAGAAAGGTGTTTTCCGTTTAAGTTGATCCGTTATGACTAAGATCAGATAATTTTTCGAAAGTATCTATCTTTAAACCGTCTATCAACCGTTAGAAGTAAAGTATTTAATTCATAGGTAAAGAAATCAATCCATCGTTTCTTTCAAGGGCCTTTTGATGAGAAACAAATAGCTGTAGAAATTTTTCTGGAGTTAACTTAAAACGTTTCAGTAGTAAGTCTTTAACATGTTCGTAGAGTGAGCTTTTGTCATCAGGTTCTCTCGCTATAATGTAGAGATAATATTTCAGCCATTAATAAGCCTAACAGATGAGAAACCCAAAGTTCTTAGCGATTTATAGCCATGCCAGCGGCGTTTAGATAATTTAAGATAAAGACGCTGATGTCTTCTTTCAAATCGAAACGATGTATAAAATTTTGACATTTCTTTGACGTGAGATTTAGTATTACTACTTAACTTCGGATGTATCAACACCTCATTTGAATTTGCGCTTGGATCCTCAACTTTTCCAATTCAAATTCGTCTTTACGTTTTTGTTCATCAATTTTTTGATTTGTATTCTTTCTTCTCGTTTTCTTGTACGTATTCTTTTCTTTTTAGCTTCTATGCTGTAATTTTCTTCCCGTTCTTCTATGCGTAATTGTACTTCCTTGGTTTTGCTGATCCTTTACTATCGTTGTATGTAGGTTTTGGTTAGATCTTCGTCATATTCTTTACTACTAGTAGTGGGTCTTTGAAATTGCTTGATGGTCGTAGATTTATCAATTTTAAATTTAGTTCTGTCGCTGAACCAATTAAATCTTCACGTCGACCTTTGCCGGATAAGCCGGTGAAATTTAAATTTAATTTTTATTTAGTAACTAAAAGAAATTAACTTAAACTGTCACGCGTTCCAACAATAACAATGGTATCACTATAGTATAGCAAATCTCGCTTTCAATTAACGAAATCCTTAAGATAAAATTATAATGCGCAAAATACATTAAATATGCAATGAAATACTCAAAACTTATACACTTAAAATATTTTAGACCAATAATGTTTAAAAACAACAGTGCGAGCTAAAACGCGTAATACTTAAATTGAATTACTTCAATTATTAATTTCAGCAAAAAACTTCTATAAAAACATTAATATATTAGTTGTCTCCTTTGTTATAATGAAATGCAAAAAAGAATTTGAAAGTAAAATAAATTAAACAAAGTAAATATTGTTTTAAAACTGAAATTATTTATTATAAAATAAAAAAATTTAATCATTCAAAACAGAAACAATTAGAAGTTAGTCACTTAAGGAAAAGCTCATATATTTTTATTACACCAATAAAAATAAAATCATTCAGGATCTATATCTCATCATCAAATTCTAATAATAAGCACACGTTTCAATAGAAAGCACAATAATTCGGTCAAAATGAACTCAAAATATTCATATATTGAATGATAAAATACACCATTAAAAATTAGATCTTTTAGGATGTTTCACATCAATAAATTATAAAATGAACGATGTTTAAATGAAAAGCAAAATAATTCACTGTAATTTCTTCTCAAAATACAGGAAATGATTATTATTACACAACAGCTGCGGGAGATGTAAAAAGAGATCAGTAATCGAAAATTTCGAAATATTTATCATGAGAATGACGGATTTATGAATTCCTAATGCTAAGAGGCACTAGTCAAGGTCAGTGATGCAACAAAACGGAAATCCTTAGTTTTGCACATTGTACACAACATATCAAATACAATAGAAATCAATTCGTTTTTAAATGAATTGCAAAAAGTTAAAATAGCGAGATATTCATCGATTTCCTTAATATTTTAAAGATAATATACTTGCAAAATTTATGCGGGTGATTAAATATGCACAAATAGAAAAATAGTATTTTAAAGATAAACATTGTAACTTTAAAAATATGAATTATATATTTTAAAACTCAAACACAATTTTGTTATTAACAGCATGACGATGGCTCTGAAATTCTTCTTTTAGAAATTTCCTTTCTTTTAATGAAGAACAACAAAAACACACAGTACCTGATACAGTTGTTTAAAACGTATTTGAAAGTTCTTGGCTGAGTTCTGCATATGAAGCTTGAGAGAAATGGACTCATCTGAATTTTTCATCAAAGCGCTTGCACGAAGAAGTAACTCCACAAAGGAACACTGTTGCTATAATGTTAGTATGTTATGAGAGGCAAACCGTTTGTTTACATTTCAGTCAGCGTTTTCAATTTGGGCGTTAAGCCAATTTTTTTTTTCAAAAAAGAAGGTTAGGAAAAGAAGATTTTAAATCAATCCCGGAACGATCCCCCAATTATTTCTGTGGGAATCCAACCGAAATCTTCCAAAGGTCGGAATTCTTCAGATAGCGGGGTTTTTATTGGCGTGGTGTCTAGGGGTTTTTAGGGTGTATTAGTTAATTTTGAAATAAAATAGACTACATAGTTTAAGAAAGAAACTGGTTGAAAACTAAATAATTTATTAAGAATTATAGGGGAGTATTTACATGGGGAATATTTCAAAAGAATAGGAAAGTTGGATAAGCATATTTCGGAAGAATAGGAAAGTTGGATAAGCATATTTCGGAAGAATAGGAAAGTTAGATCACATTACTTTAAGGAAGGCAATTGAGATTAAATAGAGCTCATTATGGTGCTATTAAGACTTACCGCCTGGCGCGGACGAACGGCGCTGACGCGCGAAATACGACGTTTCTCTGACGAGTGTTAGTGGGCCTCTGCCGAAAAAGGTTGATGTCGGCGTTTTAAAATCGACGCTAGATGGCGTTGATGTGGAATACTGTTTAGATTAGAATTGCCGACCTCGGTAAAGGGATATGATCTAACCTTTTACAAATGGGATATCCTACACACACACACACACACACACACATATATATATATATATATATATACACACATAACAACATTCAAAACGACAGAAACGTTTCAACATTTGGCTCTTTAAATTGTTTCTTTCCGTACCTTATAAGTTAAGAGAATGGTTGACAAACGGAAGAAATTTTTATGGAAAAATGAAAACGTATCTGATGTAAAATGTATTATAAAAAACCAATATATTCATTATTTTATAATAATAATTTCCTTCTTGGGATTTGAAATTATAAAATAGCTTATTAATTATCATTTTCTAGTTTCTCGTGACAACTTTTTGTTTTAAAAATGGCACAAAATCAAAAATCTAGTTCAAGGGTGGCGAACCTTTATGTATCAATGTGCCATTTTTTCCTAACAAAGTGTTTCATGAGGTATAGACGTGTCATCAATAATTTTGACTTGTGATTATTGGGGAAAAAATAAAACTAAATATTAAAAACACAAAACTCTTTATCTACTACGAAAAAATACCTTTTGCACTGTATAGTTTTAAATGTTTTAGTTATGCGTGTAATTTCAAATTAAAGTAATATTATGGTATTAAAGTAACAAATGGATGACAAATAACTTATATTAGGATTGTAAGATGTGTTACTTTTATTAAAATGCATGCTCAATTGGAGTCATCTTCCAATTGGTATTTAAGCAATTAATTATTTTTGCTATGGTTCACCTTTTTGACAAGAGAATTTGCGATTTTTTTCAAAATGTCTTTTTACAAACGATGTTCACAGAGCACTATTTCAGAGCATAAAACACACGTCACTTTTACTGATAATGCCATATATCTATATTCACCAAATTTGAAATTATTTATTACTTGCCCATTTTGTTCTTTTGCTGAATTAGCCATGTTAAATAACACGTAAAAATCGTAAATATAACACAAATAAACTTTAAAATGCAGTTGTGTCAATGAAATTGACTATGCTATGCGTAGACAACCTTGCATCATAAGCAATTGAAGTCCGACGTAACTAAGGCAAGACAATAACAAACGAGCGTGCTTCCCACGCAGCACAGCGACCGATCACTCACGTTTGTTCTTAATACATCATAGTGAGCTTTGTTATTTTGAAGTAAATTGCAAACCATTTTGTCATTGGCCTGCCCAAAATATTTTTATCGTTCGCCATCCCTGATCTAGTTGATTGAAAGCGGCAAAAAAGAAAAAAAAGTATCCATTAAAGATCAAGTGTCCTAAAAAGGACAACTATTAATGGAACTTTTTAGAGTAAATATAAGGCTAAATTTCAAAATAAAGAGAAATTATTATTGTTTTAAATAACAGTTTTAAATCGATCCTTTTTCTTTAAAAGTTATGCTCATTAAACGGAATATATATGTGAATTCAATGGACTTAATTCATGTGACGTCATAGTCACATGATAGCTTAGTCACGTGTTTTCAGTCAATCAGTTTATAAATAAATGCGACGTCATAATTATATCATAAATATAATCACGCGTTTCCAGCCAATTAAATCATGTGCTTCACTGTTGCCAACTTTTGCTTTTTGCAGAAACTTCCTTTTAGAAAGTACATATTTGTCAACGATATAATAATGCACATAGTTAAATAAAATGCACTTAATTTAAAAGTATTCGTATAGTGTAAGTTTTTTTTTTAATTTTGAAAACTGTTTGAAGAATTTTAACATGTGTGAACTCTTTACCAATCATCAAAAATTTTAAATGCTATCAAAACCTTACAAGTTGAACAACTAGTATGTAAATTTTTAATCAATGGGAGACACGTGATTGCCTTTATCATGTGTCCATCATGAATTTAGTCCATTTTACATATTATGTCAACAACGTAATTTTTCAAATTAAGATTGAAATATTTTTTAAGGAAACTAAAAAGTTTATGAAGAATAATAAATTTTAATGTTGATAAGTTTTAAAATGAGTTTCAAAATTCTATTTTAGGCTTTCATTATACCTAAAGATAACATACAAGAATGACATGTATTGTAAATAACAATTCATACTATTATAAACTTATTTAAAGTAATGCTAACAGTGTAAAAGCGATTAAGATTTTTACAAATATTACAGAAATTTTGCTTTTATTATAACGGATGTAGTAAATGAACATATAGAATGAAAAAAAAAAAATAAGTTTTTCGCACGTAATTTTTTTTACTCGCCAAATTAGGTGATTTATGTTCTTCATACCAGATCTCGTGTTCTTTTTGTCACATTTTAATAGACTGTTCAGTTCTTAATCATATCATTTTGCCTTCATCTGTTTTATCCTTGTCTGATTTGGTGCAGGCACCCCTCCTTCTGCACACACATACAGACACAACAAAAATCTACATGCTTCATTTTCAAAATTTATCTTTTATATTTGATTTGGGATGCAACTATTATACTACCACAAAACTGTGTTTTTATTGCATTTTTAATATTTTACCAAATGTTTGGTGTAGTTTAGCCAAAATTACTTTTTCTGTAAATTAATATGATAAGAAATGATTAGTATAGTGCTTTAATATCACATACCCCCCGTGTCAATATTTGCATATTCATTGCTTCTTGAGAAGAAAGATTGATTCTTTTCCCCATCATACAAGAAAAAAAATCATTAAAAGAAATTTATTAATAGTCTAGTAGAAATAAGAATGATCGATAAATCTACTGAATGAAATGATCGATAAATCGATTTCGTATAGAGTCTGACATGATTATGTCTCGCCATTTGTGGAGAATAGGCAGACTTTTACCTTATGCTTCACAATCGGGAATTCAATGTTTTGAGTCTGAAATTTAATACACTGCTTAGTAAATAATGTTTCAGTTCACATATAATTCCTCTGCTGTCAGGAGGTAAATATTCCAAACATGCGAAATGGGCACGGCTCACAACCTATACCTTACACTTGTTAACGAACGCATCATAGTGCCATCTGTATCATAGAACAAAAAGATCCAAAAAATGTTTTTAAAAGGAATAAAGAACAGTCGTCATCTAATAAAAAAAAGAAAAAGAATCATTTCTTCGGAACGCCAAGAAACAGAAGTTCTCCACAAATCAATGGCAAGAATAAACAGCTCGTTTCACAGCTCCTTCTTAAACACATTCAAAGTGATATTTAGTCTTTTCTGCTTAACCGGAATCAAAGTGTTCAGTCATTATAAAACTAGGGATATCAAAAGCTTTAAAGTGAATCGAGACGAATCCCTAAAATATCGACTAATTTGCTTCATCCAGAACGGTTGCAAATACACTGTCTACGTCGGGCTGTGTGTAAAGATTTTATCTGGTATAGTGATGATTCACTATAGGGAAGAAGATAAAACCAGGAGTTTGACTCACAGCTTTATAGCTCTACTAACATTATTATTTTACGCATCAGTTTATAGTAGACGACAAGCAATGTGGCAGATGAAAGACACCCTTAATCATTCATTAAATAAGGTGATACACAGAACTCGCATGGTAAAGACGCACGCATGGATTGCATATATAATCCTGATGCAAATTTTAATGATTGTTTGGATCACACAACGTTATTTGTCAGAGAGCTACATAGATGTGATTCAGAACATTACCTCATATTCAATGAATTTCTCTATATACTACTGCAATCTTTTTCTCGGCATTGTTCAGACGTCGGCTTCTATAATTCCGTGCATTGTTCTGTCCCTCTTTACGCTGTACTACATTCTCACGTGCAGCTACATTCGAGTGCTTTTAGAACACGTACTTGAACAAGTGAAGGGTGATTTTATTCTTTTAGACATGGGAAGGTTGTTAGTCGAATACGAAGATATCACGAGATGTATGAGAAGCATGGACGAACATCTGTCACTCCCTGCCTTTCTAGCAGTTTTCTTCACCATGACTGGATTGTTTTGGGGTGGTTATAGAATCGCATTTAATTCTGGCATGGCTAAGAATCATTTCCTTTCCTTGATAATTCCTCTCATTTTTTACTTATCAGTTCAACTTCTGATTATGGTGTCCGCATCTGTCACCAACGAATTGGCAAACAGAGTCAGACGTGTTATGGAGTGTTTACCGTATCAGAATTCCACCCAAGATCCTAAAAGAATATTTAAATTTAAAAAGATTTTAAATCATGATGATTCTTTGACTTTGTGGAAAGTTTACTCAATGGATAGATCTTTGGTTATTACAAGCATCGGTACTCTTTTGACGTACGGAATTTTAATTGGTACTTTGGGAAAAGATGCTTGAAAAAGGAAAAAAAAAATGTAAATAGTTTTCTGTGGTGAGCCTAATTTGACACTGTGATGGAAATTTTCTCATATATGTGTTTATGTTATGTAGTTAAAATTAATTAAAAGAATAACCCACTTACTACAAACCTTGACATAACTTTGCCTTTAACAGGTAGTAAATTATAATATTTTTGACTACAGAGAAACCTTTCGTTTTTGATCATTAAACCACCTTTTTTGAATATAGTATTCATATTCTTGTTTAACCCCTTAAGCGGTCAATTTGTTTCCCCCAAATGTTCCAAAAAAGACACATTTTTATTGCATATAAACTAAAAGTATAATACTTAACAGAATGCGAGAATAGAAGAATTTTACTTTAATTTTTCAATTTTAAAGTTTTCACACTATTTTTCAATTCCTAATATTAGTTCATTCTCTCCCTATAAAAATTTCTGCTGTAAGGGGAAGGTGGACTCATAAAGCATTGCTAACCCTAAATCGCTGGCCTAATTCAGTGACAGCTCTAGAAATTCTAATAGGTCTCCATTTTAGTCCAAAGACTATTTTTTTATCTCTTTTTAAATTTTTCGTTTAAAAAAATACTTTCTTTCATTTTTTCAAGGGTTTTAAAACAATTTTTTCAATTTTGGTGACATTTATTTTTAATTTTTAAATATTAATTATTAATTAAATTAATAATAATAAATATAACTAAAATTGTCCAATCGTTAATAAAATACTATTCTTGTGTTTCGTAGCGCAAGTTCTAATTACAGTTGTGGTTTCAAATCATGGGTTTGGTCTAATTTGAGTAATGCGATTTTTTTCTATACTATTACTAGAATAATTAAATTTAAATAATGAATAAATAGTTTAACAAAAAAAAAAGTCCCAAAAGCATATAGAAGAAATGGAAAATGCGGTGTTTCTCTAGCACAAATTTTCCATTTGGTAATGTAAGTATATTTAAATATAGTTGTACTATATAATTTCAAAGAATAAAAATTTTTTTTTACTTATTACTTAATTTTACTAGTTATACTTAATTTTATTTTAAATTTTTAATAAAATAATCTTTTAAATAAAGAAAAAGTCCTAAATCATGTATAGAAAGGAAAATGGAAATGCAAGGAAAATCGCTTTTCTCATTTCATTATTGTATCTTATAAATATTTATAATATAGTTGTAACTATATATATATTTAACAAAAAGTAACTAAAATAAAATTTTCTTTGTTGATCTAAGTAAGAATTGACTTAATTTTTTTTACTTGTTATTACTTTTCTTGTTATTTTATAATTGTTGAACGCAAAAATAATGCTTTTAAAATATAAATGTTTGCTTTTTAAAAGTACACTCTGCATGCTATGAAAACTGTTTCATACATCTTTACAGAATTTTTCTCATACTTTCAAAAAAATTTCATGGCCGTAACCTTTTATCAAACGGTTGAGGATTTTATGTGTTTTCATACAAAATACACTTACAAGTTGGAGCATGGTGTAATACTAAGTCTTACATTGCAATGGAAAAAGAGATAATATTGGTTTTTTTTGGATTATTTTTCCATTTTCGTTTCTTCTCAAACAACAAATTGCACATTGCCTGTTCTTTATCGGATACTTTCAAGAATTAAAATTCCTGCCTTCAATGAAAAATTCCCCCTTTAACCACAAAGAAAATCCCGGATGCGAAGTATTTCAGTACCATAAGCAAACTACATCTCTTAGAAACACTGGCACTAATTATCTCCCCATAAGAGTTAAAAATACGTGTAAATCAAAGATAGAAATATATATATATATATATCAGTGCCCTACAGCGTACGGGCAAACCTGTTGCGGCCAGTTTTCGGTAGCTCACACAGTGAACGGGGAAACCAGTTCAGGGGTTAATGAAAATAGTGACAAATTTACTAATACAGTAAAGTCCCGAAAAGTCGGCACTCGATATAACTCGGCCACATCAATCCATGCAGTAATTATTGATGCCATCACTGTTAACGAAAAAATGCCGGAAAATAATGAAGACTGACGTTGAGGACACCGTACAAACTCCAAAAATATCACATACTGAAGGACTAAAGAAGGGGTGGCCAGACTTTTCCAGGGCACGGGCTACTTCTAATATTTTTAAGGTATCCGACTACGTTCGAAATCGTGATATTAAAAATGCGTATAAATGGATAATTTTCATGATACTTAGTGTCACTTAGGTTAGAATACATGTATAAAATTGTTTTAAGGACACATTTTGACAAAAAAAAAATTATTTAAATACAATATTTCGGCAAAAAATTAACTTAGAATAAATTTTTTTCCAAATGTTCTCCTTTTGTAAAAAAGGCTTCTATTATAATAATATTTTGCCTGTATATCGCTCAGAACTCTGTACAGAGGCTCAACTAGAATTTTTGAAATATATAACTTAGAAGTGGGTTTATCCATGTTTTACGACAACAGAGGGAAGCAATTTTAAGAAAAAAACGTCAATAATTATTTAAATTGGTGGTAACTCTGAAAATAATGTGAATTTTTCAAAAATTTTAGTTGAGCCTCTGTAGAGAGGTCTGAGCTATATACAGGTAAAATATTATAATAGAAGCATTTTTTACGAAAGGAGAACATTTGGAAAAAAGATTCTTCTAAGTTAATTTTTTGCCAAAATATTGTATTTAAATAATTTTTTTTTGTTAAAATATCCTTAAAACAATTTTATACATGTATTCTAATCTAAGTGACACTAAATATTACGACAATTATCCATTTATGCGCTTTTTTAAAATCACGGTTCCGAACGTAGTCGGATACCTTAAGGTGTAACGGCCCACCCAGTGGCGTAGGTGGGGCCCCTATGTATTAAAATTTATGTTTTCCTTTCTTTACACTTGTTTTGGACGTTGTACCCTTCTTTTAAAATATGACAGATACTATTTTTACTGCAAAAACACAAGTAACACAAATTTGTCTAATTGAATGCTTGAGCAACTACAAGCGACTGCTAGACCGTGGAAGTCTTCATTGCAGCTAGCAGAGAACATACGCGAACCGATGAATCTGAAAACAACGTATGTACTTAAAATTGTTCTCTGCCGATTCCCACACCATCGCGGGACATGACATCAACTGCAGAATCCAATTTCGTGAAAGCGTGGGACGTGGGATGATGTCTCAATAGCCAATCCCGTGCTGTCATGGGAAGAGCTGATCATCAACATTTATTCTCCCCTTCGATCGGCGTGAGGAGAAAAATTCAATTCTACGACTGGCACCGCAGTGATCACGTTTTTTCCCTACAGCGGCAGTGAACGTGTTGGACGTCATCTTTCGCTTCCAATGAAGGTACATGTGTGTCGTGTACACATTTATTGAATCATTTCTTAAGTAATCGATTGTGAAAAACCGATCTCTTCCTGGCTTTCTGGCGTCAGTGTTTCATAAATATGTTTCTTTTAGTAAGGGTGTCTTAGGTCTTAGTAAAGGCGGTCACCTCAAAATGTCTTGGCGGTCCCCTGGTCGATCGCGATTGACTTAATGTCCATCCCTGGACTAAAGGGTGTCAAAACCATTCCTCAGTATTTTCTTTTTGAAGTGATAACTTCTTTAGGCGCGTTTTATTGGAGATTAAACTTGAATGATGCGTTTTAAAAAGCCAAGCATTCTTACGCTCGTAACGATGTATTGGAATTTTCCGTAACAATGTAAAGTCCTTCAAGACTTGTTATAAGTATAAGAAAACACATTCTCAACAATTGGTATATGTTGCGTTATCAAGAGCAACAAGTCTTGAAGGACTTTACATTGTTACGGAAAATTCCGATCCAAAATTCTTCCATGGCCTAAGAGAATCTACATCTCTCATAGATCTACAAAATGAATTTAAAATGTAATCACAAAACAAGCTTAAAACAATCACAGATATCTTCCCAAACTTCATTTCCACAAAAAAGGGAATATCAATATGTTCTTTCAATTGTCAAAGTTTACGTGCGCATGCTTTGGATCTCGATCACAGTGTTATGCAACATGTAACTATATTACTTTTAACAGAAACTTTTATAAGTAATGAAGAAATCATACATGTTCCAAATATTTTCATTGTATTGCTAAATTCCAAAGACAGGATCACAGAGCTGGAGGAGTTGTTATATATAAAAATAAGGGAGATACGAGACAACTTATGTCACTTCAGAAATGGATGTAGCATCAAATACTACTGAATCATTTGGGTTTAATGAGTCATGTATTAGAGAATGTTGTGCAGCGAAATGTAGAGCAGAAAATGGACAAATAATTCTAATGGTTACTATTTATATTTCACCAAATCAAAGTGTACAGAAAATTATCAAATTAATTCACCAAAATTTAGTTGCAGACAAAGAATCAAGACAAAGTGCAGTGCTTGCCCAATCGTTTGCAAATGAAAATAGATTTTTGTTTTCATTTATATTAATCTGAAAATTTATATTTAGTAATAATAATAAAAAACCCATCTTCAACTACATTGAATAAGAAAAGATTTATGGAAGAGGAACATCGTAATTTTCAAGAAAAATGGGAATTTCAAGGTTTTTGTGTCCAAAACAAGAATAAAATATTATGCCTCTAATATGTAAAACTTCATTTCAGTTGCGAATGATTGTAATCTTAAAATGCACTAAGACACAAATCATAAAACAACCCAAAACGATCATTTCAAAATATTTGTCGATTCAGAAACAGTTCTTGTAAGAGATTTAGGCATTGTTCACGAATTTTTCATCTCGATGCTCAGGAAAAAGCTCCATTTGTTTGATTAAGAGGACAGTGAGATGAACCAGTTTTAAAACCCTTCAGCAAATGAAGACTGCTTTCTATTTTGCAATTCTTGATCACGAGGACTCTTCGGTAAATGAAAGATATATCTTATTATCTGAGTGCTATTCAATATTCTGCTTTATGTATGAGCTTCACACCATTTTTAACAATGAAAGCCCGCCTGGACTTAGATACTAAGTTACAGGTACAGACGGAAGGAAGTATTGTGAACGATATAGACAATATACACAACCCTTTAATAAAATAACTTCATTCAAAGATATTCTTCCTGTTAAAAAACAGTCAACTGAGATAGTAGGAATTATAGACAAAAATGATCTCATTCCTGCTTTCAAAATTTTGCTCTTGCAATAAGAATGTTTTTAATCTTACCTGTTACTGTGACTTCAGGTAAAAGAAGTTTCAGTAAATTAAAAATTACTTGAGAAATAATATGACGCTTTAGAAAAGCTTTTGGGTTTGACCATCCTCTCGATTGAATCTGATATCTCTGAAAAACTGATTTCACAGAAATTTCTGACAAATTTACTTCTCAGAAAGCCAGAAAAGCTATTTTATGTTAATTATTAGGTAGTCTTTGTAGAAGGAATGATTTATAAACATTAGTGTTCAAATTTTCGAAGATTTGCCTATTTTGTCAATTGTCATGAAAAAAAAAAAAATGAGCGAAATGTAAAAATACTGCTTCAAAACAAAGGTGTAAATTTTGTACGTCGAATATGTTAGCATATATTGATGTGTGGGTGGAGCTAGTCGAAGAAAAGGATTTATAAGCTAGAGTGCCAAAATATGTATTCCGTTCACTAGTACAACTCACCAAATTTCATGGGTTTTTTTTTCCGAAGAAATCGGTTAAATCAAGATTCACACAGTAAGAGATGGAAGAAAGTTTGTGACGGGCTCACGCGTCTTTTCTTTAACATAACCTCTGGGTTCTTTGACGGCCAAGATTAATGGCAACTCTTTTCCAACCAAAATCCAAGAAGCGAAATGCGAATAATAAATGCAAATAAGATAGCTTTTAAAAGAACAGAAGTTTCAGTAAGAACGAGGGCAATTTGATGAATGATATGTTTAGAGGAGATACAAGCGTGAATTGACAGCCAATCGTAAAGTTATCGGGACACCCAGCCACTGCTACAAGGTGCATACCATTGTACGCGAGCCCAGACGTTTCCATACGGTGATTGAATCTTAGTTTGGATTAAGGAAGGACTGATTATTTGATATTAGGACTTGTAATATTATCAGAAGTGAGAGTAGGCGGATAATATAATAATTTAGATAAAGTGGTCTAAGTTACGCGATCCGGTTTAACTATTTCTGTGTGTTCGTTCATTCTAGATTCTCATTTATATAAATTTATCTAAATTGTTAGACGTTTAAGTTATATTCTTAATAACGTCATTTTAAGAATTTAAAATGTCTGTTCTTTTAAAATCCTACATCTGGTTTCCGTAAAATAAAAGATTTCAAAAAACCTATCAAATTTAGAGGCAATATTTTCCAAAACTTTCATTTTAAAATTTTTTTAAAGCTTTTCATTTTGAAATTTCGGGTTCAGATTATCAAAGAAATGGTCAAAAGGGGCCCCCTAAAAAAGTTTAGCCAATAGGGGGAATGGGGGTAGACAGCCCAGCTATCCAGTTTGAAAAATGGGCCACAAAACCCCTTTTGGGGGGACGTTTCAGAAAGATTCATGAGAGAAACCCTTTTGGGTTTTTCCCAGTTTTCCGGAGAGCCAAAAATTGACGGTCAAGAAAAGGATCTTTGCCTTTTTACGAGGTTTGGGGAAACCCAAACAGTTTCTCGCAATTTTAAAATGGGGAAATCGGGCCCCCCAAGAAAAATCCAATTCCAAAAAGGGGGTTGATGTTCGGGAGACGGGGGGCCGAGAGAAATGTTTTAAAAAAACTTTGGCTGCTGTTGGTTTTTTAGTTTTGCGCCCGGGGGATTTGGGTTAAATTTTTTTTGGGGAGATAATGGAAAATATTATTTTTCAAATTAATAGGGGTGAATTAATAGATCCCCAACCTCAACCCTTTTCCAAGCCTGGAATGTTCTAAGGGGGGCGTTGTAACTGTAATTTCCCCCTCCCCGAGGCCTAATAATTTGATGCTGAAACCAGTGGAATCAGTTGCCACAGGAACTCATTATAACTCCCTTATTTCCAAAATAAAATCATTGTGCGAGGCCTGCATATCTGAAAGAAGGAACAATACATCCAATTGCCCCATATTTTGTTTTATTCCGTAACCACTGTTTAATACCTTCCGACTCCAATGAGTGTTACGCCTGATCTTGTGTGTGTGTTTTGAAATTGGAAGGGTTTTTTGTATTATATAAAACCCTATGCAAAACCAAATTTTTTTAAAATTTTTTCCAAACCGAGATAATAAACCAAATCAAAAAAATTCTCTTCTTTTTAAAACAACTTAATATTTTTTTTCGTTTCACGAGATGTATGCTTAGTATTATTTTTATTAGAGTATATTTTCTGCGTAAATACTGTTTAGTTTTTTTAAAAAAAAATGTCTTTTTTTTATTTTAAAGGTAATATTTTTTTTTTGTTTTTTTTTTTGTTAAAGTATTTTGTGCTTTAAAAACATTGGGGAAGGAATTACATTTTTTTCTCTTCAAATTTTATTAATATTTCATTTTTTTACTTTTATACACGTAGATCAGTTTATAACGTCAGCGTTAAGTAAAAACAAAATAAAAAATTCTTTAGGGGCGGCACATTGGTCTTTGCGGTGGGGCAACCCCCGGGATCGGCCCAAATTTATTATTTTAAATGATTTTTAGTGTAGATTTTTCAAAAGACAAATCAAAGCCTTTAGTAGATTTTTTAAAATAAAATTCAATTTAATTGTGTCAAATGATCCAAATGAAAGCACGACAAAGTACGGAACAACACTTGACGGAGTTTTTTTTATAGACATTTAAACAATTTTGAACTAAATTATTTATAACCTATTTCAGGTACCCTAAACCTATTGGTGCCTTCTTAGGATACAATTAATTCACAAATATGATTGTATATTTCGCAAAAAAATATTACTTTATGAGTACAAACATATGAATAAATAATTTTATAGGACAATACTAATATCCCCTCTTCTTTTATTCACCTAACTAATCCCTGAAATAACATTGCAAAATTTAAAGTTATCACTTCTATCGTGTGGTCATAAGCACACACATTCTTTTTTTTGAACAACCAGGTGCGTCGATAATGAACTTACTGTTCCTTCGCCTCTTCGTGATGAAGCAGCAAAACGCAAAGTGCAGTACAAACAACAGGCCATGGCCCCCGGGGGGGTCGGACCCCCCGGCCCTTGATTTTTCCGATTTTTTTAAATTCTAAGTATATAATCGTAAAATTTAATTAAATATTTGTTATTAATTTTTAAATTTTTATTAATTAATGCTAATTATTTATTCAATAATTAGTTTTTACTATGTTTTATTCTGAAAATCGACAAAATAAAAAAATAGCATGATCAAGAATGGTGAACTTTAAACCCCCGGCCCCCCTTCCCCCTTAAAAAATTCCTGTTGCGCTACGAACAGGCCATTACCATTTCTTTCTTTTTGAAAAAAAGTAGCCAGTTCTTAAAAAATTTTTGGACACAAAATCGCATAGCTATGACGTGGTGGGCCCGCGGTTAGAGGTGTGGGATTTGGAAGGATAAACATTCATAATTTTTAATACAACTTTTATTAAAATTTTAAACAAATTACTTATATATAATAACAACTATTAAGTGAGAATAACAAATTATGCCGATTATTTAAGTCAGATCGCCAATAGATCACTTATCAAAATATTTTAATTATCTATCTAATCTTGCTTTCTATATTTCACTAGCTTTCGGAATATAATCTTCCTACCCTTGGTTGAGGACTCACGATTCTGATACTTGCAGGTAGATTGGTGTACTCGTGTACAATTATTCCTCCTTATATAAATATTATCGAGGATGGGCGTTTCCTCTTTTTTTGAATAGGCCGTCTAAACCTTGTTCCAAAAATGCTCCCACTGCTTTTCTAAAAGCCCTCTTTCTCACTAAACTTTCTATCCTTTTTTAAAAAGGGGGTTTTGGGGTTCTTTTGGGAAATTTGGGGTTTGGGAAAAATTTTGCCTTAATCGCACTCTTGCTGTTGGGGGCTGCGGGAAAGTGAAGATATCACTAATGGTTGGCCAGCGTGCTCCCCCAGATTTAAATTTATAAAAGTGGGGATGCTTTGGGAGACGTATTGCCAAAAGCTCCATCACCCGGGGGTAAAAACCAAAAACCCTTCAAACAGTGTTGATTGAGGAAGGGCACCCTACCTAAAGAAATTTTGCACCAGCTGGTTCTGAGTATGCGGAGACGGTGCAAAAAGGAACCTTTTGTAGAAAGGGGGAGGGCATATACCATATTAAAAAAAATTGCTTTTGTTTTTCCCGGGGTTGGGAATAGACAATCATGATCACGATACTATGCTTCAAAAAAGCTTTTTTTTTTTTTTGATTCCATACCGTATGCGTTGTTTTCCCCTTTTTCAGCCCCGGGATGCTTTCGTCATCCTTTACTTAAGTTTTTCCCAAAAGTGGGGCGCCCCTGGGGCCGGAAAAAACCCCTTACGAGGGGGCGCGAGCATATCGAAAATAAAAGATTTAAAAAATTAATTTCGGGAAGAATTAAAAAAAATATTTTCAGAATAGAAAAAAATGTATTTTTACTCTGATATAATTTATATCGATATAAGTCACCCTTAAAAAAAAAACTTTTCAATACCTAATTAGCTTTTCTTTTGATCCAAAAACCAAAAAAAAAAATTTTTTATTTTATTTGCTGAAAATCTCATGATAAGTGATTTTTACTACTCTTTCAGAGGAAAAACGAACCCCGGGAAGAATAGAAAAACATTTTGGAACAAAAAAATTCACCCCACTGTACTTTTTTTTGAAATACTCTCCATTATCCCTGTAATCTGTTTTTGTTTTGATAATTTTTTTTCTGCCTTTCAAGTTTTGGGAACAGTTATTTTGACCCCTCTTATTTTTTGTTTCTCATTTAGGAAGTTGAAAAGTAATGTATTTATTTCTGTGTTGATTTTTTTTTCCATGAAAAAAGAGTTTTATGATATTTGGAAAATCTCGGAGAGAAATTTTGGGGGATTATTTGGGCCAAGATTTTAACCCGGAAGTGGTCGCGCGGAACACACAGATCACAGAATGTTAATTTGGAAAAACTTTTTTATTTGTTAAAAAACAAAAAAAATTAAAAGTTCTGGAAAGTAGATAAGTTTACTTTCTTTTAATTAAATTATTCACTGGAATCACGATTTGTATTGTGTACAATAAAATAGTAATTATATATATATATATATATATATATAGGTCAATTCTCTACTAACAAGAGACCCACACCCAAACAAAAAAACCGACAAACACATAGACAGCGGGGAAAATCACACAATGAAGGAAAAAAAATTAATCGAGATAAAAAATATAAAAAGGATGCTGCGGTGATGAACAATACTGACTTGGGCCCCAGTTGGTATATAAAAATTAATTTATAAAAAAGTGGGGTTGAACATTTTTTTGGCCACCCAAACCCTTCCCCCTTTTTATTTGTAAATAACACTGAGAAAAAACCCAATGGGAAATAATGGATAGAAATATCTAAATCCATTTACAAGATAGAGGTAATTTTCCCCAAAAAATTGAAACTTTAAAATGCAAAGCCCGCGCAAAAATCTGGGTGGAAACATTCAATTTGTTGCCAGTTTCCCCATCCCCCAATACAGATTTAAATAAAAAGGGTTTGAAATGTAGCACTTAACAAAAGATTACAAATGGAAATAAAATTAAAAATAGTTGCATATTATAGCATAACTATAATAACACCAGGTAAATATGAAAAAAAATAATAGTAAGAAATTTTAATCTAATATTAGACTATGGAGATAACTATATAAAAAATATTTGTTTATGTAATAAGCTATTATCAATCTCATTAATTTTAATTTAACTATTTTAATAGTTTTTATTTATATAACTATTAATAAAAAAAATTTGGGGTATTTCTGATTTAAGCAATATTTAGTAAAATGTGTATAGTTATTTATAATGTCTGATTTTTTTGACACAAAAATTTATTAGTTGTATAAAATTTAAAACAATATTTCTGAATATAGAAACATGACTTTAAACTCTCCCAATGAGGAACTTTTATAATATTGAAATTAAATTCTTTCTCTTTTATCATAAAATATTAGAAACTATTCATTTTCATATAATTTGACAGGGTTGTGAAAATTTGCTTCTTTTGTTGTTATTATTTGTCTGTATTAAATTAAGTTTTTTTGGGAAAAAAAATTAAGTTAGGTATAAAATTGGTTTTTTGCCAAAGATGATTTATATCTATATAACGATAAATATAAAATTTAGAATTATTAATGTAACTACTTTCAAAATAATGTAAAATATAAATTGGCAAGAAAAGTTGCTCCAAAGGGGCCCCCTTGTGGCAATCCTTTTAAACTGTTTATAATTAAATTACCTTTATGATATATATAGTTCTCTTTAAGTACAAAAACCCAAGTAGTGAACCAAATCTATCATAATTAACCCTTATTAAATAAATTGTCTTTATGTAAATTTTCAAGAATATTAATCAAATCATCAATATTAAATAGAGTTAAAGAGATCTTCAAAATCTAAGCTTTTAAACGAATAAATTTTTTATCTTTCATTTTCTCAACAAGTGATTTTCTATTTTTTTAAAATTTGGGTGAGGATATAAAAAAATTATTTATTGTTTTTATGCAATATTTCATGGGGGAATTTTGCCTGTTTTTCCGATATAATTTTTAAAACCATTTGTAACTGTCCCAAATTTAACTGGGCCTTTTGGGAAAATTTGGGGGGTTAGGAAAATATATGTGGAAATTTAAAAAAATTTTTATTAATTTGAATTTTAACTTTTTTTGAAAAAACCAAGATACGTTTATTTATTTCTCTATCAGAAACAGGAGACTTAATAAAAGCTGTATTATTATCGAAATAATTGTTGATCAATAAATTATAAAGTATTTTTCATATAATGCAAATTTCCCGGCACTTTATCAACATAAACTATAATAAAAATTTTTTTTTAAATTTTTTTAAACTGACTTTTAATATTATTAAAAAAATTTTTTTTTATCTATACCATAGTTATATTTATTAAGCTGTTTTTTAATTTTATCTTTGAATTCTGTGAATGCCTCTATAGGCATCCTTATATTTAATAGCTATTTTGTTTTAAAATGCTCAATATCATTATATAACTTTATTTTTTATAATTTTATTATTATTCGAAATCATTAATCTAAAACCAGTACCTTTATTCATAATATTTCTAAGATTATTGTCTTTTTCAATATTGAGATCACCAGTAACAAAATGCTTGTGATGTTGATCAATGAAATCTTTAAATTCAATTTCATTTACATATTAAGTTATCTTTTCTTTTTTAGGCACATTATAGTTAAAAAATTTATCTACCTATTTTTTTTTTGTATTTAAAAAACTTTTTTTAAAAGTAAAATTTTTGTATTGGGAAAAATGACATGTGTTTTTTTTAAAAATGTCAAAAAAAATTAACATTATCAAAGATTTATTCATATATAAAAGTGTACAGTATTCTATTTGATAAACCTTTTTTAATATATATATATATATATATATATATATATATATATATATATATATATATATATAAGGGTTGGTTCTCAATAATCGTATCGAGTGGGGCCTGCTCGGGTTAAAAAAATGTTGAAGTCTTTTCGCTTTAAATATTAAAAAAAAATACAATTATTCTTCATCGGAATTTATATTATTGTTCATTATTTATAACATCAATTTAAATCTAATTTGCGAGGCTTAAAATTACAATTCGCTTTAAAAATAATTATAATTGGAGCAATTTATTTTTAAAAAAAACATTTTACATTTTTTTAAACATTGACCCCCACTTGGTTTACTCTCCTTACAATTCAGCTTTTTTATATCAATAATGTTTCATTTTCTTTTAAAATGAACTCCCAAAAAGTGGGCACTTCCCGCCGGTATACTTTTAATGTATTTTGTTCTGCACAGAGTATTTTATAACCCAATTAATTAATACTAAATTAAGAACAAGTTTTTTTAAAAAAGTATTAACGACTTCCCATGGGCTTTTTTCTTGGAAAGTAAAAATTATTATAAGGAATCTTATGATTAGAAATTGACCCTCTTGGGGTTCTTTTTTTATATTTTTGTTTATACTATATTTTGTTTTTCCCAAGCAGCCACCGCATTTTTGGAATATGTTCAATTTAAAAATTAGAGAAAGGAAAAATAAAATAATAATTATCCTTTACTTAATTTTTTGTTAAAAAATAACGTATACAAAATTTAATACTTATGTTATTTATTTGTAAAGGTTTATAATTAAGATTTGCGTATTGTAGCTTTTGGGGCAAAAGGGATTATTCTTTGCATTCACTACATTATTAATGAAGAAGGGGGACGCGATAAAAATTGTGATTGAAAAGGGGGGCGCCAGCATTGAAAGTTTGAGAAGCACTGCTTTACGTACATAATACTCTCCCTCATTTCAGAATTTTATGTCTCTCAGATGATTTTTCGTGAAGTTATGCCAATAAACCCACCTGTTGCTTAAGTTTTGCACACCAGTGTAGTTGCTTTTTCATTGACTTGGGGGATCTAAGCCTCAGTTTTCTCAATTCCTTAGTCTCACATAAAATTACTTTTCGCAGAATGGCCTTTTATACCAGCTGATCTGAGTATATGCAAAATAAAAAAGGAAAACTATTGATTGAATTTTATGGAAATTTTTATACAGAGCTCAAATATAGGTTTTTTACATTTCTTTTAACTATAAATCTTTTTCTTTTTTCACCTTAGCCTTTTATCGGATGGACAATTTTGCTCTTGCTATAAATTCTATTTTACTTTCTCAAAAGCACTTTATAAACAAACAGTAAGTCGTACAAATGGATAAAATAACTAATTTAGCAGATTTCATCCCACTTTTATCATAGAAAAAAATCGAATTGCTTTTGTTGTTTTCTTTATTTTACTAAGCAGAATATTTTTGCTACGTAAGCAAACAAAATTACCTCAAACGATGCTTTAAACATTAACTGAACACAAGAATAAAAAAAGTTTCTAAATATATTAATATTTAATAAATCTATTTTAAAGTATGAGAATCAAAATTCGGTGTTCGATTATCTTTATGTGACACTCTTCTCTTCTTCTGCAGTGTCTCTCAAAAGTGTTCGTAGACTTGGAATTTTCTAAAAAAAATGTAATGTTTTCGACTAATAAAAATTAATAAATCGGAATTGTAATTTTTAAAATAATATCTACACCTAGCTCTCATTGGAATGACGCTATCAATTTTCAAAGCATAGTACAACTCTTATTTTGAAAAATTAATAATCAAAAACTACTAAAAAATTACGCCACTAAATTCTTCGCACACTTAAAAAAAAAAATATGAACACAATTTTAACTAATGTATTTTTTTCTTAATATTTATCTCTTAGTAGGATATCTTTTAGCGTCCACAACAGCTTTTAAGCGTCTTGGTATATATTTCATCCATTTTTTGTAATTTCTGCTTCGATGCAGTGTTGCCAGATCGTGCGATTTTTCGCTAATTTTGCTACTTTTTAAAACTTTCCGCTACTTTTTTTTATCCTATCGCTACTTCGCGAATTTTATGCTACTTCACTTAAAGATCCGGCTATTTTTTGCTATTTTCAACCATATATAAAAGTATTCGAACAAGTTTCAGAAAAATCGCAAGGAAAAAAAATTCACCACAGTTCCCAAAGAAAACATGAAGTTTCAGTATGTTTCACCATTCCGTAACGACACAAAACGCTGCAATCTCCCCCTCCTCACCACCGCTATGAATCGTAGCTTATTAGAGGAACTCTCCTCTTCCGCCACTCTTTTCCGCAGCAAGTGGTAGAAAAAAAGAGAAAAAGTTGGGACTCTTTCTAATCTCGATAGAAACATGAAAATGAAACATGTAATATTCTTTCAAAAATAGACTTGGAGAGAATTTCTACATAAATATTAAACTAGAAAAGTAATTGTGAAAGGACAAATGTTTATAGAACTAAGTAAACTATATAGCTATCATCAACGGTATGCATTGAATTTTTAAGAATAAAAATCTATTTTTGTAATTAACTTACGTTGCAGCACTGGACTTATAAAAAATTGCAAACAATGACAAAAGTAAGCACTAGTCATCTAGAGAGATTATGTGATAAAAATCTGGTGAAATCCCTTTTGAAAGGTTTTGGTTTTGACCTAGATTCAGTGGCGTAACGTACACCCTCGCATTGCGGGTGGCCCAGGGATTCTAGGGGCTCAAAGCTTGACTGACACCAAGTACATATTAGGGCTTGGTGTCCAAAAGCTGACTTTGCAAGGGCCGTAATATTCTTTGTTACGCCATCCTATATTCCTGTCTTTCCAATCAACTACTTCTCTTACTATCCTTTTTCTTAAATTAATACAAGGATAGAATTAAATATTGTTAAATTACAGCTGTCAATTTTAGCAGAATTTAAGTCGATTAATTTGCTCTTTCAAAGTGATCATGTTGATCATTGCAAATGACTGAAAGCATTAAAAGATTCCACCTACTCTTTTAAGAAGAATAATTTGTGATCCCAAATGTGTGAATCTCGAAATTAACATGAATTTAACAAGCATTTATTTGCGTATTGAAGTACTTGATGGATGTCTTTTTGAATAAACTGACAAGCAAAAGTAAAGTAATTTCTACAGAATCTACTAAAGAAATCTATCAAAGATGTCATACTTTTCTCAAGATTTCATGTGAGCAACTTTTAAACCAAATCCCTTCAAATTACGGAACTTTACGGAATTTTTCCCCTGATATTTTTTTTAATTCAAATCGTCTTTTTTTATTTATCTGCCTTTAGAATTTTCAGACCAATTTAAATTATATGATCTGGAGAATCAAATGGAGACAAATTTTATAACATACAGTTGAAAGATGTTTTCCTATCTGAATCTGAGCTTTGAATGTTGGAAAATTATTTTGGTTTCATATTTTTAATATAAAAGATGCAGTCATTAGCTTTTTGCTATATTTGCTTTAAAGCTTTACAGCTTAGACATAAGTAATGCCACTGTAGAAAGGGAATTTTCCAGAGTGACGTCAAAAAAGACAAAATTAAGGAATCGAATGTGCCTCGAACTGTTTGAGTCAATTCTCAGAATCAAAATGACTTTGGAAAAATGAAGGACTTGCTGCGTTGATTTCATTCCATCGACACAAATGCTTCAATATAACTCAGAAATTTATAAAAAAGACATAGCAGATCACGATACTTAGCAGGAAGAATTTGAATGCATTTCAATGAATTACATAATTAAAGCATTTTAACGTAATTTTACTAAATCAAAAAAATATATTTATGAATTGCAAGTTAAAAACGATTCGTTACTTTTTGCTACTTTTTTCCCTCTTCGTGCTACTTTGCCGCGTAAGTTTCTGGCAACTCTGCTTCGATGTTTCTTCATTCTTCTGTGGTTATTGTTTTTAGTTCACATTTTGTTTTTATATGTCATGTCTTCAAATTCTCACTGAATATGTTCTACTGAGCTTAAATCAAGTGACTGAGGAATTGTTTTCAGAACTTGGGGCTCAGTCATAAAGACACCAGTTGCGTACGTTGAGAGTAGTACAATGGGGGTTATTATCTTATTAAAAAATAGATTTGTCACCAGTACCTAAAGTTTGGGAGGATAATTTCAAATTGTTTTAAAAATATTCAAATAAAGCTTATGATTCACAATACCATAAAAAAAATACCTACTTTTGAAGCCAATGTACACCCCACCACCACAAGAACATCATCACCATGATTCAATCTGTTGTGTTTTCTAAAAAAAAATTTGATGTACGGGGAAGGTTGGATCCATAAAGCATTACTAACCCTAATTCGCTGGCCTAATTCAGCGACAGCTTTAGAAATCATAATAGGTCTCCAGTTTAGTCCAAAGACTTTTTGTATCTACATTTGTTGTGTCTGGTGAATTCCAATTTCTTCATGCTTTAGCAATGTAGTATCTAGTACTTCTTCACTTTTATTATATATATATATTATTTTTAACGAATTTTAAAAGTATAAAATAGGTTTTACTATTTGTGTTTAAATGTTGAATTTTCAATTCCTACACACACACACTATTAGATTACACTCTCTATATATTTATTTATTTATCTTGGTGGAATTTTCAATCGTTAACGCAATGCATTTTAAAGCTCTTAATTGAGCTTAAATTTAATATACATGATTATTTTGGTTGATAATAAAGTAATTTAATTATAATTAATAAAAATTAATTGGTTAAAACTAATTATTCAAAAATTACAAATTCAGCCACATTGGCATCATTTTTGACGACTTAGCGACCCTTTTGGTGACTTGTGTCAAAATTTTAAAAGATTTTTTCTCAAGTTTTAAAGCATGCAGTTGAACTGAAGTTTTATATGCACGATTGTTTTGGATGACAATACGATACTTTAATGATAATTAATAAAAATCAATTACCAAATGTTATGATTCTGTTCTATGTATATAAATATGTATATTAATTGTAAATATTTAATAAAAAGTAGCTAAAATAAAATTTTTCTTTGTTGATCTAAATAGGAATTGACTTAATTATATATATATATATATATATATATATATATATATTACTTGTTTCCCTTTCAGTAAAATTTTGGAAATTCTGTTACAAGGTTTTTCTTATAAATTTCTGAAATATCCGATCAATTTTAGGAGCTACCATATGAGAATAATTTCAAGCATTTTGTACAAAAGATGCTTCCCCATTTTATCGCAGAGTTTTAAACTGATTTTTGTTTTTATATTTATACTGAACAGGAACAATAATTATTGTTTCAAATTATAGTCCACTAGTTCAAAAATTGAACAATAAAGGTTCTTTTATCAAATTATTTGAAAAAGTCAAAAGTGAAGAAATGTTTACTGGGCTTAATAACATGTCTGTTTTTAGAAATATTTTGGCCGCTATTAAAATTGAAGGGAAAAAATATACTTTTAAAATTTTACTCCAGATATTTCTTAAAGATGATATTTTGACGAGATATATATTTATTATAAATAAGGAAATTATAATACTTAAATGAAGAATTATTATTTTAAAGTAATTTAAAATTTAAAAAAATGGAAAATTGAAAGATTAATATCTTTTTATCAAACGTAGTTACTGCAGTGAATTTTTAAACTTTATTTAGAGAAAGATAATATGAGCATATTTTGTATTAATAAAAAGAGCACAAAATAATTCAGTAATTCATTCGCAAACGATATCCGAAGGCAAAGTAAAGCGATGTCGATGCAATTAAAACGTCAGCTTCTTAAACGAAAACGGTATCCGAAGGCAGGGTAAATCTAAGTGGATGAAAAGCTTCGTGGATGAAAATAGTGTCCAAAGACAGGTTAAAGCTATGTGAACACAATAAAAACATCAGCTTCCTAAATGTAATGTTCCTAATGTGGTGTCTGTAGACAAGGTTAAAGCTCTGTGTCAGCATCTTGAGCAGGTACGGTTTCATAAGACACGGTAAAGCTAGGCGTCAGCATCCTAAGCAAGGGCGGTTTCCTAAGACAGGGTAAAGCTATGCTTCAACATCCAAATTGAGGATGGTGTCCAAAGACAGGGTAAATGTATATGGATACAATAAAAACGTGAGCTTCCCAAGGAGGAAGGTTTCCAAAGACAGGGTAAAGTTATGCTAATACAATAAAAATGTCAAATTCCTCCTTTTTTTTTGCTCAGAAAGGCTTTAATGACGTAATCGGCACGCAATTGTACGGTATTAATGAGTATGAACTTGTTTTTTAGTTATTTCTTGACAGTTTCTAATAAATAGACACATTTTGATGTATCTTAGTAGTGGTATATATTTTATGATTTCATCAACATATTTGTATGTAAAAGTGGTTGAGAAAACTGAATGCTCCTAATTTTCTTTATCTAATTAAATAGAAACTAAATATTTAAATCCATGCAATCAGATGTCATTTCAAATTTTCAAGCTTTTAAGGGTTCCAGGGTATAATTGATATAGTAAAATACTAAAATTTAGACTCCATTTCTGAGATATATATTTTTAATACTTCCGATAGAGCTCAGATTTTTTTTGTATACCTTGATTATTCTACAGTTACTCTCCAGAACTATAATAACCTTTTTTTATCTGAATTTTTTTTTCTTTTTAGTTGCACGTAGATGTAAATTTTAGTAGCTCATAATACATGTTTTCATTTAGGTACCATTTTTTAAAAAATAACATTACTTAAATCAGGGGTGTCCAACACGCGGCCCGCCAGTACGTAAGTTGCGGCCCGCCGACTCTTTTTAAAAAAAATTTAAGCATCAGATTTTAAAGTTTTTTTTTATTTTGAAATTTATTTGAGGACAAGTTTATATATATATATATAAACTTACAATGTATTTGCTTGTTACTTGCTCTTGTTTTAAAATAAATCCTTTTTGATAATAGAAATGTCCCCTTTAGATTAAAATAGATTTATATTTTATCAAACAGTTACATTTGATTTTACTATAATAAATTACTTTTTTAATAAATTCCGAATTGCATTATACATATCCTTTATTATGGATGGTACATGATTCTCGTGTGTGTGCGACTTTCATTTCTCCTCCTCTTTTTCTGTTTGGAGTGCCGAAAAAAAGCAAAAGGCAGTCAGAGAAGTTTTTCAAAGTTTAAAAAAAATATTCAGGATGGTTAAGATAAAGGGCAATGTATACTTATATAATCGTTTGCGAATGACAGCAAAATCAAATTTTAACAATGAGTAACGCGAAAGATCACCATAGGAATACCATAATTTTCAAGAAAATGGCAACTGTAATATTTTAAACATTATTTGATCATTGCATTATTATATTACATAAATATTATTATATTATCTGTCTGTATACATGAAAAATAATGAAAACAATAATAATAATAATTCATTCTGTATTAAATTTTCACTCCAATAAATGTTTTGTTTTGTTTCCTAATCTGGTATAAAGGTACATAATTTTATGTGCGGCCCGCGAGAGAGATTATAATGTTTTTCCGAAGTGGCCCGCAAGGTCATTTGGGTTGGACACCCCTGACTTAAATATATAAAATATTTTACACACACATATATAAAACGATTCACAAAACATAGTTAATTTGATAAAAATCACTGGATAACTACTTTGATTAAAATTATAGAACAATTTTTAAAATTCCAATTTATTTTTTTCAAAAAAAATGAAAAAGATATAAAATATTGGGTATTATTTAGAGATAAATGTTTTGGTTCATTTATATATGCACAGGCACCTTTCACAGAAATATGACAAATTTGGAGGCATATAGTGCAATTTAATTTTGTGTACGTACAGATGGGTGACAAAATAATACGAACACCGCGAAATTGGCATGGCCCATTTCAAAGACGCGCAGCGCGCATGTCATTCTGCGTTGCAGTCCGTCACCTAGCGGATTCGAAAGGTAATGTATCAGTCGCTCAACAGCTGCAATAGGTGTTGCACGCGTCTATTGTAATTTCTGAAAAACGCAATAATGACGGACCTGTCAAGAGTTCGAAAAAGGTATGATTGTTGGAATGAGGTGCGCTGGTTGCTCGGTGACGGAAACAGCTAATTATTTGGGGCGTGCAAGAAGTACTGTATCTGCCGTTATGACAGCATACAAGAAGTGCGGGAATGTGGTGTCTGGCAAGCACAACAGTGGACGGAAAAGAAAGCTTACCGAGAGGGATAAAAGAGTCTTAACCCGCATAGTGGCCCGAAAGCGCAAGCAATCGCTATCCCAAATAAAGTCTGAGGTGAATAGTCATCTTCGTAACCCTATTTCAGCAAGAACTGTCCAAAACTGCATGCTTCGAACTTGTATGGAAGAGTTGCAATTCGTAAACCTTTGGTAACAGCACGTCATGCTTTACAGCGACGCCAGTGGTGTAGAACACACAGACAGTGGACCCCACAACAGTGGCAACAAGTTCATCTGGTCGGATGAATCAACGTTCTCCCTATTCCAGACCACCGGACGAGTTTATGTGTGGAGAACACCCAAAAAGCATTTGCTCCTGAATGCATCATGCCGACTGTGAAGCATGGAGGTGGGTCCCTTATGGTATGGGGGGCGATATCTTGGCGTGGTCTTGGGCCACTTGTTACTCTGCATGGCAAGGTTCAAGCTGCCCACTATGTCGATATCCTGGGGGATCAGGTGCATCCATTTGTCCAGACTTTTTTTCCCCGGAGAATGCCCATTTTATCAAGACGACAACGTTCCTATCCACAGAGCTAAAATCGTGCAAGAATGGTTTGCAGAGCATGAGGGGACGTAGGTCATCTTTCTTGGCCCCTCAGTCACCTGATTTAAATATTATTGAATATTTGTGGGGATATTTGGAGTCAAAACTCCGTGCTCGATTCCCCCCACCATCTACGATTTGGGCATTAGAGACCGCTCTCCACGAAGAATGGCTTCATATTCCATTAAAAGTTGTTCATGACCTCTATGCGTCCATCCCACGTCGCATACAGTCTGTAATTCAGTCAAAGGGGGGTCCAACTCCCTATTAATAAAGCATTTCTCCTCTTTCATAGGTGTTCGTATTATTTTTTCACCCATGTGTATAAGGCACTAATTTAATATTAAGTAGTTACCCGTCAAATGGTTTCTAATTTTCTCCAAGATGGAGGAAAACATTACTATATGGTTACATTGATTTGTATCGTTTGGTAATATGTTTGCTGCAGTATTACGTATATGATCCTTACTTATTACGGTTTATTTTTATTATGGTAACCCTAAATTTTAAGCCATTCGATTTTTTAAAAATATTTATATTGGACGTTATTTTGTTGCAGTATTCTATTTTTGTAATTTCCGTTGCATAATAAATACCTCAAAAATTACTGGTGAGTACCAGGATTACATTTAAAAAAAGAGTATGAGATTTCCATGTTCAATTATTATGGATCAATAGGTTTATTTTTTAAAAGGATTGAATTTCCTTTTTTCAACCTTAGTTAGGATTTCACTGATTTCGCCCAATGATAATGTGATAAATCTGGTAAAGGCGTAACAACAGTTCCTCAAAAACGTAATAAATTGGGCGGTCGAGTTTTTTCTGTGGGGATCTTACAATATGAATTCCAACTGATATTACGATAAATCTGTCTGGTAGAAATCTTTTTTTTAATGGTAGCAAATTGCGAATTTTTGTTTTATTTTTAATAAATGATTTCCTAATATTTTCCCCCATTTCTTAATAATAAATTCGTTTTTTTTTTAGTATTTAGTTCTTCTTTCAGCCACAAGTTATTTATTTATTTATTTTTAGTTTTTTGCCGCTTTTGCTTCTTTTAATTTCTTTTTTTCTTGATCATTTTGATATTCCTCACATTCAGTTTCTTTATCCTGGTACTGAGATTCTTTAGCACCGTTTTACATGAAAAATATAAATTTATCCTTATTCCACTTTTTAAATCATTTTAAATGGTTGGAATTCTATAGTTCTCGGTTGCTTCATGAAGTTTCAGTAATATTTTTTTTATTCTTTACAACTCGTCTTTTTTTAGCGTGAAGCGGTCATCTTGCATAAAATCTACATTCCATCTAAAGCCTAGTTGGCGTAATTTTAATCGCACCTAATAGGCCTATAGCGGAATACAAATAAATTGGCGTACATTTAGAATTCAATATTACATTTCGAAAAATGCATGTACACTTGAAATAAACGAAAGATCTAATAACTATAATATTCACAGATAGCCAGCATGCAGTAGTTGCGTTCAAGATCGCAACAAATGAGTTTCACTACAGACGCCCCCTTATGAATCTATATGTTATCGCGCAGTTCCGTTACGTTTCTTATCTCGCTAAACTCCATAGTCTTTCGGATACATACGTACGTATTCGACCGTATTTTTGGAAATACTTCACTGCATTCGCTTCCGTAGAAAACAGGTTCCTAATTTTAATCATTTTTCACAACAAAATAAAAGAATAATACAGAAGAATTAACCCATTAAAAAAACAATATTATCTTCGATCAAGATTATTATGCTTGAACATGTGCAAAAACAGTAGTACACACACTATATATATATTTATATAGTGTGTGTACCAAACACAACACCAGACCAATTCACCAGACACAACAAATGTAAATACAAGAAAGCCTTTGGACTAAACTGGAGACCTATTATGATTTCTAAAGCTGCCGCTGAATTAGGCCAGCGAATTAGGGTTAGCAATGCTTTATGGATCCAACCTTCCCCGTATAGCAGAAATTTTCGACATAATAGGAAAAAAAGAAAAATAAACCAAGTTGAAAAGTTAAGCCTAATACAACACGTGGAAGAAAAACCTGATAATATATTAAAATGAAGTTAAGAAAAGAAAACAATAATGAATGTCTCAAGGAGAGGAATAGTAAAAAAAATTATATATATATATAAAACTTCCATGTAAAATAATTACTGAAACATCGAAAATTCAACCTTCCACAATAAAAATTCAGAAAGTTCAAGATTAACCGATAAACATTTATCATCAGTTTTAAAGATGGCATTAGCTCAGCATATTCAACCAAACTTTGATGATTTGCTTTATGAAAAACGTTACCAAATATCTTCTAAAAAGTAATATTGGGACCTGGACGTCCTCTTGGCAAGTAAAAATAAACTTATTTTAAGCCACAATATTTTTTTCTTCTGTGCCTGTGTATGCAAAAAAATTACATTTATAAATATAAATAATTATGTGTGAGCAATTAATAGCTATCATATTTTTCAGCCATGTACTTAACTTCAGGTACAACGTACGTAAAGTATACTGGAATATAACTTTTAAAAACTTTGTAGTGCTTGTTAATTTATCATTCTATACAATAAATGTTAATAAAATAATTTTTTTAAAAAAAGCTTCATTTTATGATTTAAATATTATTTAAAATTTTTATGAAAATAATGTGCAATATTTAAAAGTTTTAAATGTTTATTTTTAAAAAAGATTAATTGTATTGAAAGTAATTAAATTTTGTAACATGCAAGATATATAAAGTAGATTCTCAGAAAATGTATAGGAATCCACACACACACACACACAACTCATTTTAAGAAAATAAAAAAAAAAAAGGATATTTTTCATCATGATTTTAAAAAAGTTGTGACATAGCCATCCTACAATAGCTATGTCTTGTTGGATCCGCGTAAGCTAGAGGTGTGGGATCATCTAAAAGTTGAGACATTTTTTGTAATTCTTAACACAACTTTTATTAAGAATAACTTAAATTACTTAAGTCAAAATAACAACTTTCTTTAAGTGAGAATAAGCCACAAATTAATCTGAATATTTAAGTCAGATCGCACAACTAGATCACTTATCTTAATTATATTTAATTATCTGCCTAATCTAACTTCCTATACAAAATATTACCTTTTATAGAGTAACCCTCCTATCTTGGTTGAAGACACTCCTATTCTGCTACTTGTAGATAAGTATACTCCGGCACTATTACTCCTTCTTATAATTAACAATATTAACGAAGATGGGCGTATCCTTCTTCCTTGCGAGTAGGTCGTCTAACACTTGTTCCGAACTGTTCCGCACTAAGTTATCTCTAAGATTGCCGTCCTATCTCACTAAACCCTCTATCCTTTTAAAATATATCTTATTTGCATTTTCGCCCTGTTTCTCTCTTGGTATTGGGTTGGAAAAGTTTTGCCATTAATCGTGGCCGTCAAAGAACGTAGGAGTTATGTTAGAAGAAGAACGCGAGAGACGTCACAACCCTCCAAGAAGAAAAACGTGATTTATTTAAGGGTTCTCAATGCCCTTAATAAATTACGTGCCTAAATTTTTATTCCTGAATCTCTTCGCTTTCTAAGTTTTATTTAAATTTTAACCTTGAATCCTCATTTTAACCCCTAAAATTTTAAAATTATTTATCTTGACTTTAATTTTCATTATTCATCATAAAATTTTTAATATTCAATTTAAATTTTAAAATTTTAAACTGTGAAAAAATTTTTTTCCATTAATAGGCCAACATTAAAAATTTGCGTTTAATCCGGGCTTTTCTCACTTTTACATATATCCCTTTTAAAAGTAACTTATATATTAAATAACTAGGTTTCATAATTTTTTTCCTGGGTGCCCCCCAAAACTCTGCACCCGGGGAAATTTATCATATGGAGTGGAATTTGGCCCACTGTTCCGTGTTGAGGCTACATATCGGATTGACACTATTTTCAGGGTCTGTCACCCGAAAAAAAAAACTTTTGGGTTACTTTGTCAAATCTATGTTTTACAAAAACCAAAATTTCTAATTTTTGATTATTTTCATTTAAAAATCCAATAAACTTTCATTTCCACCCCCGCATCTGGTTCCAAAAAACTCCAATGAGCCGCGCAGCCCGTTTATTATTGTTAGTGCCCTGACTACGCCGCCCCGAACCAGATGATCATAATACGGAACAATACAACAAATATATATACATACATACATATTATCTTTACAAACTTTTTTCAATAAACCATTAAAACAAATAACCAAAGGTTGTCGCATCTCACGAAGTCATACATCGAAGAAAAACAAAGGGAAATTACAATTGTTTTCCAAAAAAAAAAAAATTTTCAAATAAAAAAGTTAAAAAAATAAATATACACTCATTGTAGTGTCAATTTTTGTTTGGGATTATAATTTTTAAACACCCTTAGACTTCTTCTTTGAAAATTCTTCCGCCCAAATTTTTTTGGGGAGAGATCAAAAAAAAATGAAACAATACAACCTGTTTTTTATTTGCCCCCCGCATAGGATTTCCCAAGACAGGTGCTACCACTTTTTTTTTCTTTTCCTTTTTTTTTATTCCTTGGTTTGATTTTGGTTTTCCTTTTAGGTTTGCCTCGGTGGGACTTGATTTTTCCTTGGGGGGTCGGGCCTTTTTCCTTGCCCGTCTTGTTTTTCCTTTTGCGGTAAAAGGTCTGTTTTTTTTTTGTGCCCTTGTATTTTTCTTTCCCTTGCCCCCCCAAGTTTCCCCCTTTCTTTTTTCTTTTTTTCCTTTTCATTTAAATAGGGGTTTGCCCATGATCTGGTTTTTATTGTGTTTTTTTTGTTTTCCGTTAATCCCTTTCCCTCAACCCATTTTTCCCGGTTTTTCCTTTTATTTTCTCATTTAATTTTTAGACTTTTTCCAAGTACTCTTTCCGCTATCGGGATATTTGGGCTACCTTTCAACTCCCTCGCAATTTCCTTCATATTATTCTTTTTTGATAACGTTTCCGAATCTTTTCCGACTATTACTTTATTGTTTTTTCCTAATACCTATGGGTCCTTAAATTTTTTTTAAATTTAACGTTTTTTTCTGCTAATTAAATTGTTTTTAAAAAACCCAATATTTACCTTAATTTTTTTATTCGTTTGTCTATTAAAAATTCTTTCCCAAACTTTCCCTTATTTTGTACTTGTCTATTTTTAAAATTTTTTTCATGAATTTAAAATTAAATTTTAAAATCATTCTAATTTTGAAATGGGGTAATTTTCGCCCCAAAAAATAATTCCGCAGGTGATTTTCCCGTTGTTTCTTCACCGCCGAGAATAGCGTGCAAACTCACGCGTAAAATTGACCCCAAGTATCGTTTGATCATTAACATAATTTGCAATCATTTGCACTATATCTCGATTAACTCTTTCAGTCCGTTTGTTGTGGCCTATATGCAAAAAAATCTTCCATGCCTTATGCCTAATCTTTACTTAAATGTTCAAAAATTTCGGGTATAAATTGGGGACCATTATCACTTATTAATGTTATTGGGCTCCAAAAAGCGATATGTTATCAAAAAATATCTGTATTATACGGGAAACCTTTTTTTAAAGGGATAATTTACCCCTTTGCTGAAATGATCGGTTATTTCTAAAATATAGGGAAGTCTTATTCTCGATATAGGGTACGGGCCTAACAAATCTAACGTCACTATCTCATTTGGATAATTTGATATAATTGGGTTTAATCGACCAGCTGGAAGCTTTTATAGTTATTAACTTGGGAAAATGGCATGTAAGAATATTGAAAAGTTTTCTCATGTAGGGAAATAACAAACGTCCCCAATTTTTGATACGTTTTAAATCTTCCCAAATGTCCTGTATTTTCCCGCTGAAATTCTTTTATTATTTCATTCCTTAAAGATTTTGGAATGTATACACGCATTTCACCTAACGACGTTGCATGTTTCGCATAAAATAACAACCCTTTAATTAGACGGAAGTCGTGGGACCAACTCACATATTGTTTCATTAACGGTTTTCTTCCCGGTTTCTAAATATCTATAGATATGACCCAACCTTTGGGTCATGTTTTGTTCTTTATTAACTGTTCCGGAAGTAAGTACTAAACCCCGATTATTGCACAATTAACTTTTTTTCCTATTATACTTTTAACAGGAATTTTCGATAAAAAATTTGCCACAATATTTAACTTTCCCTTTTTGACCCATTAACCCCAAAAATTCCCCCTTTTTCTACCATTATCTTCAACCAGCGTGTTTTTTTAAAGATTTTGGTCAAAAACTAAAATAATCCTTGATCTCTTTTAAAATCAACACCTAGAATACATGGGTATTCCCAAACCGTCACCCCATGAAATGACCAAGGTCTTTCAAATTGTCTGATGCGAATATTCAATTTACAACCTCATGTTTTATTTCGCACCTGTCTGTGATTACCTGGGGCGGGTTTTTTTAAATTTTCTTATAAAAAAAAAAATTTTTTATATACTTCTACCGATATAAATGATTTATCTGCTCCCGGGGTCCCTAAAGGGCCCAAAAAATGTGTTATTTAATAAAATAGGAACTGGGAAGTTCTCGGGTGATATACATATCGAGAAAGCTTAATTGGTATTTCTTTGCCGATTCTTTTTTAGGTTGACTTTTCTTTTTCAAATTTAATCGTCCCCTTTTTCATCCTATCGCCTCGACAAATTTTCCTGAACCCCTTTTTTCTAGGGCCCCTTTAAAATTATCATTTTGATCATTTCCCAAATTTTTATCCCCTTTCGTTGAATCTCTGTTCCATTCTGAAATCTATTCCTCTCGAACCCTTCTATTACTTTGACGGCTATTCTCATAAAAAACATTTCTGCCATTATTTGGTCTACGCCCAACCCCCCAGAATTTCTCCAGTTTCTGCGTTAGCATCAAAATTAGGGATCCTGTGCGCGTTTTTACCTCGTCTTTCTACATTATCACTATTCTTAAACCCATTTTTAATTTGTAAGAATCCCTCTTCGAATTTGAAAATTTTCCAAAAATTGTACGGTGTTCTGCGGTTGCGAATTCCCGAGTCCTGGGTTTGTGGTTCGAGTCTAACACAAATGTGATCAACCAACCGCCTGCGACATCCCTAGCTCTAAAATTTTTCTGAATTTTTAATAAATCGTAAACAAAGTCTGTGGGTTCCCGATTTCTTCCCTGCTTTACGCGAAAATCTAGCCCAATTCCTTTTTTTTTTTGATTGCGGGAAAAACTTTTCGTAATTAGCCTTGAGCGCGCGAAATCCGTGGCTGTATCTTTAGCACCGATCCAAATATTGAGTACCAACTTGAGCCCCTTCCCCGAGATGACTTTTCATAAACGACAGATTACTTTGGGGTTTCGAACTGTATTTGATTATTTTTTTGTCTCAAGGAACTCCGTTACATTCTCATACCCGGAAAAAAAACATTTCAGGTAATATACTAAATCCTCCCGCTTTTACCTAACCCCGAATTATTATAGTTCGGGATTGTGACATAGCCATCCTAGATAGCTTTCTTGTTTATCCGCGTAAGTAGAGGTGTGGGATCATCTAAAAGATGAGACATTTTGTAATTTTTAACACTACTTTTTTTAAGAATAACTTAAATTACTTAATTCAAAATAACAACTTTCTTTTTTTAAATGAGAATAAGCCACAAATTAAACTGAATATTTAAGTCAGATCGCAAACAATCACTTATCTTAATTATAAATTATCTCCCAATCTAATTTCCCATACAAAATATTACCTTTATAGAGTAACCTCCTATCTTGGTTTAAACACCCCATTCTGCTACTTGTAGATAAGTATCCCGGGACTTTACTCCTTCTTATAATTAACAATAAACGAAGATGGGCGTTCCTTCTTCCTTGCAGTAGGTCGTTAACCTTGTTCCGAACTGTTCCGCACTAAGTTATCCTAAGATTGCCGTCCAACCACTAAACCCTTATCCTTTTTAAAATATATCTTATTTGCATTTTCGCCCTGTTTTTTTCTTGGTATTGGGGTTTGGAAAAGTTTTCATTAATCGTGGCCGTCAAAGAACGTAGGAGTTAGTTAGAAGAAGAACGGAGAGCCAAATATTTTAAAATAAGTATTTAAAGTCAATTGGATTAGTGTTTATTTTATTACCTTTGTTTTTCTTTTAGTTTTAAGTTATTGCTGTTTAGATTTCTTTGTAAGTTTTGCAAACACATGTGTCATCAACGATTCACAGTATCTTCCATATAAAACACTAATATTTTATACATTAATTTTTGACTACTTTTATACTTCACTTTTGAGAACTATTCTTGCATGATATTTTAGCATTATTTAGATTAATTTATTAGATAAATATGTAGCTGAAATGTCTTGTTAAAATTATAAAAATAAATCTTGTTTTTAAATTGTCTTGCATAACTGTTTGAAATTAATTTTAAAAACAAAACAAAAAGAGTGCAGTGTTCGAAATCTTGTCCCTTTAGAAAGGGGGAGTAGTATTTCGCTTATCATATTAAAATTCAATTTTCCAGCTTTCTTTTAATAGAATTAATAAAAAAATAATACAGCAACAGAATTAGCGAGATATTCTTTATTTTTCAAGACCACAATAAAAAAAATTTATTTTAAAGATTTTGTAACCTTAAATTCTTAAATAATAATTTCTTATTATAACTTTCATTTTCGTTTTTTATATTAAAAAAAAAACTCCTTGATATTGAGTCTAATAAATGCATAATATAATCATTCCACAAATCGTATTTTATTAATTTTTTGAACATTGAGAGCATGCGTTCCCCGACTTAATATAAAATAGGTCATGTGGCCCGTAATATCATATGAGTTTGACATGCCTGCTGTACGGCTTTAGAAAGGGGGTCTATGATGTTAAATAACCAAAAAGAAAAAAAATTACAAACACTATAAAATCATAGCTCTCTAATATAGTATAATCATATTCTTACATTCGTATTTTTTAGTTGAAATTAAACTAAGTTTACTTAAAAGTTTTCATTATTAGAGGGTAATTTTTTCGAATACCGAATCAGGCGTCACTTCTTGATGACCATCTAGTAGGGCACACTTTTTTAAAGGGTTATTTTATATTTTTCGGAGGAATCATTAATTAACATTGCCCAGTGTTTTGTGCTATTGTCAAAAGTATGTATTTTTTCTAAGTAATCGAAAAATTGTGACACTTTGGAAATGTGTTTTGTAGCATCATTTAAAATCAAATTAAATGAATGTGCTGCACAATGAACATAATTGGCATTTGGTGCATGCTCTTTTATAAGGGTTGGTAACCCTCCATACACTCTCGACATAACATTTGCTCCATCATAACCCTGTCCTCTACCTTTAGACAAACCAATTCCATATTTTTTCGATTGCATTTAAAACTTCAGTTTTAATCCCTTGGGCAGTGCAAC
>BMAV01013287.1:2217-19626 GCA_019973955.1 Trichonephila inaurata madagascariensis
CCCCCCCCCCCCCCCGTGTAGATAGGCTGCGGTAGCCTAGTGTTCAAGGTAACGGACTCGTTGTTGGCGTGTCAAGAGTTCGAGCCTAGTACCGCTGAAGACCCGCCGTGTAGGGAAGTGGTGCACGTTAAATATGTCGAGGCTCAAACGTTCTCCCGTTGGTGTGGTGTGGAAGCTAGAAGTGGGGGTGTTCCAGCTCGGGTGTCGTTCTCGTCACTTGACCATGGTTCAAAATGACGAGTTCCGTCACCAAAAGCCCTCGAGTAGTTAAATAGTGCGACTAAATAATTCACTCACTCGCTCATTCACCCCTATCTATATGAGCTGCTGCACGTTAAATAGGTAGTGGCCTAATGTCCTCACATTGGCGTGATGTGGAAGCTTGAAGAGAGGGAGGGGGAGGCAGCTTAGATGTCGACCTCGTTACTTGACCATGTTTCAAAAATTACAAGCTCCATCACCAATACCATTAGTGTAGTTTCAAGGTTCGCGATATTGATTAAATTCAAATCAAATTGAATCCCTTCCCCTTTTAAAAGGAGACACAATTGGCAACACTCAGTATATTGTTAATTGATTAAAGTCACACTCTGAGAGTGAATGAATATTTAAGACGTACTATGAGGCAACACGTGGACTACTGGTGACGAACCTCGTCATTTCGAACTATGTTCAAGTGATGAGGACAACACCTGAGCCGGCACCCCTCTCTCCTAACTTCCCCACCAACGGGAGGACTTTGAACCTGGACATATTTAACGTGCACCATCCCCCTACACGGCGGGTCGTTAGTGGTACTAACATGATACGCCGGCAACGAGTCCGTTACCTTGAACACTAGGCAACCGCGGCCACATTTTCATAGGACACTTCCACTCTCTCTTGTGGGTCTCTGATACTCTGATTGTGTAAGATGGCGGCTTCAGTAACCGAATGGTCATGATCGCGGAATCGTGGCCGGCAGAGCTCCATAGGTTGGAGTCCAGATTACACTAAATATCTATCACATGTAGTGAATTTATATCCACCAAAAATTTTCTTTAAGTTGCTGTGGGGTAGGTTGGAGAGCGGGTTGGTAGCTCAGATGATGTTCTCGTCATTTGTCCATCACCAATAACCATTGAATTGTTTCCTAAGACGTTAAACCACTGCTTCTCCAAGTTGAAATATTCGCGACCCAATATTCAATCATCATTTTCATCGCGCCCCCCTCATACAATAACAATATATTGAATTCATTAATACTATACTTTGACGCCAAAATTACGATACGACTTTAACCTCTAAGCACCCCCGGCGTATATAAACGTCTCGCTAAGCCCCAAAGCGTTTATTTCCTCGGACTTATTTGTACGTCTTTTCGAAGTCTTTAACGTAGTATAGATTCTATGAAAATTCTTTCCTCCTTATACCTGGACTCTATAGCTCTGAACGTAATAAAGAGCATCCAAAATTGCTAGTTAAGGAAGTTTCCCTGGTTTTATTCCTTCGAAATTTGGTAATTGTTCTGAGGCCACAGTAGCTTACAGGCTATGTAAGCCTGTCACGGGTTCGAGTCCTGATGTCACTGAAGACCCTCCGTGTAGAGTTAAATTTGTCTAGCTCCAAGTCCTCTTGGAGTAATGTGGAGAGGGGAAGCTTAACACTTCAGGTGTCGTCCTCGTCACTTGAATGAAGCTCCAAATGACGAGGTCCGCCACCAATAGCCCTCGTGTTGCTTTACAGCGCTATGTTAATCTATTCTTCTATAAATATTTTTTTATAAATCTTTAACTTCACAGGAGAACGAATCATTTAAAGGATCACTCTGTACCCCGTACACAACATTTTATTTATTATGAAAATGTTTACATGTACCTTATTTGAACGCATAAAATATACATTTTAAAAGAAAAACATCATTTTCAAACAATTTATTTTAATTTTTTAAAATTGTTTCAGTATTTTAAAATTTCTGCTACTGCAAATTTTATTGTTTTTGAACTGTTTGTGTTTCTAATGTTCTTAGAAATATTTCTCATAATACTCTTATTTGTTCATTTTTTTTCGTCTCGGACAGCATAAAAACCGTAAAAAACTCAGCTATATAGAAACTTTGTGGATTTTTAAGAAATAACTGTTCATCTAAATCAGTACTTCTCAAAGTTTCAATATATTCTCGACCCAATATTCTATCATGATTTTAATCACGCCCCCTCCTACAATAACAATGTATTCAATAATATACTTCGAAGCTAAAACTACGATACGACCTTAACCTCTTAAGTGCCATCGGCGCATATAAACGTCTCACTCAATAAAAGCGTTAATTTATCTGACGTATATATATGTCTTTCCGAAGTACGATCTTTTCTCTGCACTGCTATCCATAAAATTATTCTGAAGGCATTGGAATGCAATAAAAGAACCATGACAATGTTTGCGAAGAATTTACTTCAGAATGTTTTTGCTTCTTTATTCCTCCCCCAATACATCACATGCGCGAGCGTACGTGGAAAATGGTTGGCATTGGGAAGCGAATCGCAAAACTTTTAATTCGCAGTTAAGGGATTAATTATAAACCGCACAAATTATCAAGATAAGTGTTAATTTTTTGTATACAATATATATTTATGACGATCCCATGGGGTTACTGGTAATTATTAAACTTGTTCTTAACTTAGTATTGTTAAATTAGTTATAAAATACATTGTGTAGCACTGATGTATTTATAACTGTAATGTATCAGTGTAAATGTGTATTTTATTTTTATTACGTCTCAGAATGTATTTTGTTTGCTTACTTTCAGTAAATTAAAAAATTTTTTTAAATAATCTTTTGTTTTCGACTTTTCAACAGGCTCGCGCCCCCCTCGTAGAGTTTTCAAGCCCCCCAAGGGGAGAACACCCCCACAGTTTGAGAAACGCTGCATTAGACAACAATCACAATCATTTGTTTGTCTAAACCGTGATTCTATACTATTTTTGCACAGTTATGGAGTGTTTACTAACATCGCTCTATAAGACAATACGATGGCTATTGGCGACGAACATCTTCATTTTGGACAACTGACGAAGACAGCATCTGATTCGGCACCCATTCACTCTCCAAACGTCCACATCACGACAACTTGAGGACTTTGAGCAACGCGATAGATTTAATAAACATCAGACCTCTACAAAGCGGGCTCGAGGACTCGACCCGCTGACCACAAGTTTGGGATCCAAACCACAAGGCTACCGTTCCATAGCTATGGGATCAAACGCATTAGATCAGCGTTTCTCAAACTGTGGGCGCGCCCCCCTTGGGGACATGGCAACTCTAGGAGGGGGGCGTGAGCATATTGAAAAGTCGAAAACAAAAGATTATTACAAAAAAATTATTAAATTATTGAAAGTAAACAAACAAAATACATTCTGACATAATAAAAAAATAAATACACATTTACACTGATTTATTACACTTATAAATGTATCAGCGCTACATAATGTATTTACTAATTAATTTAACAATACTAAGTTAACTATCAACTATCAGTGACCCTATGTGGGCTTGTTTCATATATATAATTAAAAACATAAATTAACACTTATTTTGATAATTTGTACGGTTTATAATTAATTCCTTAATTGCCGATTAATATTTTTGTGATTCGCTTCCCAATGCAACCGTTTTCCACGTAGGAGCGCTTACGTGATGTATTGGGGGGGGGGGAATAAAGAAGCAAAAAAATAATCTGTAGTAAGTAAATCTTTCGCAACCATTGTCAAGGTCCTTGTATTGCATTCCAAAGCATTCGGAATAATTTTATGGACAGCAGTGCACAGAATAGATCGCACTTCAAAAAGACGTATATAAACGTCCGGGGATATAAATGCTTTGGCTTAGCGAGACCTTTATATACGCCGGGGGTGCTTAAGAGGTTGAAGCCGTAGCGTAGTTTTAGCGTCAAAGTATAGTATTATTGAATTCGATACATTATCATTGTTTGAGGGGGGCGCGATGAAAATTATGATAGAAAATTGGGTCGCGAATATTGCAACTTTGAGAAGCTTTGCATTAGATAGTTGTTACTCGCAAGTACGAGGGCTATTTTTCAAATAAGGTCCGTTGGCGCGTATATTTCCCTAGTTCGCGCGTGCGCCGCAATGAGTCTCTGCGTCACAGACCAGCATAGTTTGCGAACACACATGCGCCATTTCGAACTCTGTAGCAGTCGTGCAATATTTGCTATGCTTCTTTAAAATGTTTGAGGGGGTAGAAAAATAGGCAAAAGAATATGTACAATCTTAAAAATAAAAAATTTTTGAAAAAAATATTGTCGTTATTTTTGTTAAAACAAACGGACCTTACTTAAAAAACAGCCCTCGAAGTATTTTTAGACGAATAGTTGCCTAAACATCTGTGCAGGCACCCCATGCTCTTCCCTAGATGCTTACACATTTCAGTTCATTTTTTTTAATTTGACTAAAAGGCGTTTTAAATATTTTTTATGGTATGAATTATGCATCTGTGTTTTTCGATTTATTTTTATTCAGGTAAATATAAAAGAGAAAAGTCATTAAAATAATTAAAATACAGTCAGACCTCCATATAACGAAGTCGCTAAATTCCGAAAAAAAGTTCGTTATATGGAAAATTCGTTACATAGAGGTTCACCTTTCAATTTTTTCTTTATAAACCCCACAAAACAAATTTTAATTTCATAAACACTATATATTTAAAAAAATAATTGTTCACACCTTTTTTGTAAATAGATATTTATTTCATATAGTCTTAACTATAAAAAAAAGAAAGAAAAACTGCAAGGAAAGTTTTTTTTTTTTGACGTCTTTATCCACTTCCTGAAAATTAAATATTTTTCTTTGATGCTCAAGCACTTACGTTTTGATATTTTCGAGCTACAAGAAACGAAGTTACCAGTACAACTGATCAACAGTACAAATGAAAGGAAACTAGTTCAAGGACAAGGGGACACCAGACAACTCCACTGAGGGTGGAAGGAGACATCGAGGATGTTTCCAGTGAACTGAACAATGAGGGGTAAAAGTTGTACATCTTGGATGAAACGCCCAGAATTCTATTGCTCTCGGCAAACTAGGTACCTAATAAAAGCAGTTAAAGATTTTTGATTCCCATAAAATATGAGTTAAAAGAAAGAATAATGTGAAATGTCCAGAAATACCTTAAGAAAAGTTAGAAAAAAATTAAATCATAAGAGAAAAAGTTCGTTACATAGAAAATGCACTTCGTTATTGAGAGGTTATTTTACGAAGAATATCGTGAAATGTTCTTGGTTCCAGGAAGTTCGCTGTATAGAAAAATTCGCAATATAGAGGTTCGACTGTATATGCAATATCATGTGAATATATGCCTGTAAAATAAATTTATCGATTTGTATTCCAATTTAGCTCTTCACATCTTTATTTGTGACAACTTTTTGTTTAAAATTAAAATGGGAAGTCTTCGTTTTGAAGGGCGGATGGGTGAAATTGATTTTTTTAATTTTTCAAGAATTTTATCAAAAAGTGATACTAAAACATTTAATCAGCTTTTTTACATTTCCTTCTAAGATCCGAAAAGTTTCCGGTTGATTCCACTTTGGAAAGTTTTACCTTCTTTCGCATCAGTGAATGCAATGATAATAAAATAACAATAAAAGAATTTTTAAAAATTCATGTTTTATCTCATCTGGAATTTGAAGAATGTTTTCACCTTATGCACCGAATTATTTCCCAACATCTTAGCGAAAACGACGAAAACTTTCTGATAAGACTGAACCTAAAATTTAAAAAATAAAAATTAAGTTGATTGTATCCAGTATAATTTAAAAATTAATTTTTGATGTGTAACATCTTTCCTCTCGGTTGCTGGATATTTGTGGGAGTGATTTCGTGAAAAGGGACGGATGTGTGTAACAGGATGTGACGTAAGCGCGCGTTACTTGATTTGACCAATGAGAATGCGTGGCTGTGTCTTTTCGCTACCCACGTATGGGGGTCCAACTCTAGTAGCCATCAAGCACTCGACTCTAAATCCGTTAGTAACGATATTGGGGGACATAAGTGCGGAAGAATGCTTATTTGAAAATGAACAAACAGTGATTTCGGTGGTCGTATCGAAGTGATTCGGTTTCTTCGAATCAAACGTTTAAAAAAAATTAAAGATTTCCTGCATTTTGTACTTTTACTATATAACGAAGGTGGTTCTGCTCTTTAAAAAAATTATAACTCACTTCCCCTGATTTTGAGTGGTGATTTTAACTTTGACTTCAGTTTGCCAGAAGCTGAGCCGCTCATAGCTTTTATGAATGATGAACTCAAGCTCGAAATGAACACAAATTAGAGAGAATGCTTCGACTGCTAACAGTTGTACTGTTATTGACGCTGTTTTCCAACGGTTTTTAAATACTTTGAAATCACAAGTATATGTGTCATATTTTAGCTATCATAAGTCTATTGTCTCCGCTCTTCCCCAAAATGAACAAGAATTATTTTTGATAAAATATTGCACACACACATTACTACTTTTGTTAATTAAATACAATTTTCATTAAAGATATAATTATTCGATAGAAAATTATTTCCAATCATACCCGCGCGATTTTTCAGGAAAAAAAAGTTAATATTGCGTATTTACCACGATAACATGTCAGATGTTACACATCATATACGATTATTGTAAGACTCGCGTTTCTTTTTTTTTTATCTTTATATAAACATAAACTTATGTTATTGAACATGAAGCAGAGATTGAGCTACATGGCGCCATCTATTGAGAATGTTTTCAAATATAAATGTAATGATTTATAAAATGCACAAGAGAGGGCGCCATGGTACAGAAATTGTGAAACGGATGAGGGAGTTGCAGCAAAAGGTAAAGATATGAGGAATTACGGGAAAAATAAAAATACGGGAAGACAAAAAAAAAAAAAAAAAAAAAACCCTCTAGTAAAAATGTGAATTTAAGATTTATTTTCACAAGTGAGTTTTTCCTCTGAATTTTCAGATATCAATTCTTTTTGTAAGGCAATGAAAGAAGAAATGTAAATTATTTATCTTTTAAAAAATGGTAAGAATGGGATTTTTTTTTCAAGCAATAGCATTTTATATACGTTTTTTTTCTGCAGTTTGTAGAAATGAATTATTACTGTTTATTGAATTTGTTTTTTTAAAAAATGGATGCTATACATTTTATCAGAAATTTTATTGTGATACTTTTTTTTTGTCTGTCCTATTTTTATCTCCCCTGAAAGATTTTCTATTCTGTGATCCAATTATTGAGAGCAGGGATGTGAATCAAAAAATTTTTTTCAAGGCTTTAAGAAACTACTGTTCCTTTTAGAATAGAAATGAGGTGAGAATACAAGGACGTCCATAAGGAAGTTAGGGGCTCAACCCCCTCATAGAATTTTTAACTTAGAGATTACCCCTTGGTGCTTTCGACAACGTGTTTTTTAAAATGTAACCCCTCCTCCTAAGTTTTATTTACATATTTTATAGGCGCTATCAATAACGTTAATAGATGCCATATAACCAAGGTTTCTCTTAAAGAACACTTGTAAAACATGTAAATAAGACCTGAATTTTTTCTATATTCTTTTTTCGCTGTATTCGCTTTGGTTCTTTTTCTACAGCGTTCGGAAAAATTGGAGGGAATTATGAATCACCCTGTTTTTGATATCCAAGAATGCCAAATGTTATTGATAAAACCGGTTTCGTATGGCAACCAGAATGATTTGTTTTTAGAACATTGAGTTTCAGTTGATTTTTATCTACTTGATCAGGTAAATAAGAGATTGCAAGGCCAAGATAATTGAATAATAGATGCTTATAATTAACTCCATCAAAGCTTTTAATAATAAATTGTTATTTGAGTGCCAACAATGAAATAATAATGCTCAACATTTTCCTCTGGAAAACAACTTCCCGAAAACCCAACCTAAGAGTTTTTCGAAATATACTAACTTTGATATTCGTTTATCAAAATTATATCCAAACAAGATAAAATGTTTAAAATATTTTCATGCCCATTTCATGTTGACATGAACAGTTTTCCTGAATTATGCAAAAGGATTTAATCGAGTTAGAATGTAGCAATAAAAGGACAAAAATTTTTGCGTCCATATCAAAAGTAAATTCTTACAATACTTACATTACATCCGAGAGTGAGAGATTCCAAATTAAGATCTTCTGTACAATGATTTGTCAGTGCATTCGGATTCACCCCGTAGAATCTTGCCCCCCCCCCCCCCGAAATGGAGGAGGGTCCATTTGGGATGACCAGACCTGTTTATCAACGTCGCCCCTCGAGGGATAACTGGTGACCGACTTCGTTATTTTTGAACCTAAGTCAAAAACTTTGAGGACGACACGTCACTCCTCAAACTTCAACACCAAGCCAATGTGAGGACCTTGAGCCTTTTGAAGGTCATCAGTCCCAGTGGCGTACACAGACGACTTTTATGGGGGAAAGGGGTGTTACAGTTTGAAAATCACGTAGACAAAAAGCTGTGCGGGCTAATCTTCTGTATGGTAAAAATTAAAAAGTTGTTGGTATATGAGGGGGAGGGTTTGAACACCTAAACCCACCCCTTGTGTACGCCACTGGTCAGTCCTTCTGCACGGCAGTCTTAAATGGACTCCCAAGGGGCGCCATGACTCCAACCCAAGACTCGACATCACCAACGTCGGCCAGGCATATAAAGGCCAGGAGAAGATTGCCGATGTCAAACAAGAGAAAATCACTTGACCAATGACTGTGAACGCCATTAGCAACCAAAGAGAGCTTGAATTAAGTCTAAATTTTGTAGCGAGAGCCTCCACTAGATGGCGTCACCACTGAAATGGCTTCACATTTAAAGACATCGTGCCTGCAAAGGCTTTGTCTCTAATTTGTAGCCCATTAGGGGAAAAAGTCTCTGCTAACGTGAGTAATAGTAGAGACTGCTCAGTGTGCTGGAGATTTTATAAAAAGTGTGGATTTTGTGAGTGGTAGTAATACTGTTGTAGTGTTTGGACTACTGTTGGCGGTAATTATGGAATGTTGGCACGAATCGGCACGGTTACGGAGGCGAGTTACTGTGTTTTGAGAGGGAAGGTGATTGACCCTCGAACGAGGCGGTGAGAAGAGAGTGATTGAGTGAATATTAACGTCGCACTATTCAGCTACACGAGGGCTTTTGGCGACGGACTACGTAATTTTGAACCATGGTCAAGTGACGTGGACGACACCTGAGTTGGCACCCCCTCTCTTAACTACCACACCAACGGGAGAATATTTCAGCTCTCGACAGATTTAACGTGCATCGCTGCCCTACACGGCGGGACTTTAGTGGTACTGGGCTCGAACTCATGACATGCCTGCCATGATCCGATACCTTGACCACTGGGCTACCGTAGCCCGGTGAGAAGAGAGAGAATCCGTGGTGCTTTTTGGAAGCGTGGATTTGGTGTTACGGAAAGCGAGTGAAATTAATTGAGAACCGACGCATGGCGCGTGGTTTTGCTGTACCAAGAATAGTTTCTTGGGAGTGTTTTAACGCGAAGGAATGTGTTTGTTTCTGTGGAGTGAGAAACGAGATAATTGTGTTGACTGTCGAGAAGAAGTTGATTATATGGAGAAGGGTAGGAAGTAATTGAGAAAACACAACTGTTATGTTGATTTTTTTTTTTTTTTGCATGCGTGAATGGTTTGAATAAAATATCACATAAAATAGAACACATGTACAAAATGAAAAGAAAGAGACACCAGACATAATTTTACTATCTTTATTTTAATTTAATTGACCTCTAGCGAGAAAGATGAAAGTTTCCAGGGGTCGTTCTGATACATAATAAAAATGAATATCCTCAAAAACCCCCGGGTCCGAGGACCTCTATCACAATTCGTGCGTTCGACGCAGAGGGAACAGAACGGGGAGAAAAATACAGCCTGAGACGGCAAGAGTTTCAAGGCACCGTTTGATACGAAGAAGATTACTCTCTCTCACAATCCCTTTCCATCCGCGATCCCCTTCGCAGGGTCGCATTCCCGTCCAGTCCAGACACTTGGCACACGTCCAAGAGAAGTGGCGGATCGTTTATTTTTTTTGCATAGATTTGTTTTTCATGTCGAAGAATTATATAATATATATATAAAAATAAGTAATTGCTAAGAACAAATCAATGTGACATACGCTCTGTACGCAAATACAATTGATTATTTCAAATGGTTGTAACAAGAACTGGAAAATTGACTAACTCTGTATGTGTGTGTGTTGTACTGCAGCTTGGAATACATGTAATTCATTGAATTATACATTTGTAAAACGAAATTAACATGTGATGAATGGGTTAAATTCCTATGACGTCCTAGTCACATGATAAGTACAATCACGTGCTTCCATCCAATCAGTTTACTAATTCATGTAACGTCATAAGTCACGTGAAAAATGCAATCACGTGTTTCCAGTTAATCAGCTCATGTCCTCCGTTGTTGCAATCTATTGCTTTTTGCAGAAACTTTCTTTTAAAAAGAACATATTTGTCAACAATAGTAATGTGCACAATAAGTGGACAAAACACACTTGTTTTAAAATTACCTATATCAAATACGATTTTTTTTTTAAATTTTAAAATCTTTTTGATGAAACCTTTTTCTATAATATTTGAACATCTTTACTTAATTATAAAACTTGAAATTTTACAAATAGAACAAGAGGTTAATTTAATGCTTGTTTTGAATTCAATAGAGAACACGTGATTATCTATATCATGTGACCGTCATGAATTGAGCCCATTCGTTCATATAAAATAAAGATCCACATTTCAGAAACAAAGCATTGGGAACATCTAAACCATGGCAATGAAAAATTAATATTTATATTTATATAATATGCAACATAGAAAAAAGACTGCTATTGCAAATATTTATACATAATCAATTATTTTTGTTTATTTTTCCCCCAATAAAGTTGGACATATACTGAGTCTGTATGCCATTTACACTTATTTTTTAAAGAAAATTAACAATATTTTGCATAAATTTGAACCATATTATGCTTCATAATATTTTTTAGGGAGAATTAATGTTTCTACTTCAAAGTTGCACTTTTTCTAATGCAATGTTTCAATTTTAAACTACCCAATGTTAATGAAAGATTTTATTTTCTATTGAGACAAAAAATATTAATTTTCTCTTAACAGCCAATCCAATAACTTTCCATTAAAATTTCAAAAATACTTAGATAAGTAAATAAATCCTTTGAACCAAATTATAAAAGTGTTTTCTTTTTTAAAAAATGGAATCAAAAAATTGTATTAATATTATTAATTAAATTAACTTTTTAAAATAATTTCTAAAAGAATAGGATCTAAAATTAACCATTTGCAGTTTCTTTGATTACACTGCTATATAAATTAGTAGTGTATATACTGAATATTATTCAGAGTAAAAAAAAAAATTAAGCAATTTATGAAACATAGCTTACAGAGGTTTTGTCTCACTTGTTTTTTAAGATAAGGAATAATAATAAAGCAACATTTATTGTAAAAAATTGAATATTAAATTACGAGGTTCTTTGTAAGTACTGTGAATTTATATATATAAATGAACACATATCTAAATTTAAAAATTTAATTTTAAAAGTATATGCCCAACTATTTTACACACAAACAATAAAAAAGCAATCGAAATAATTAAATCTCCCATTATGTTGCATGATTATTATATATTCATAGTCACACACAGAAAGTGTAACAACTTGTAAAATATAACTAAAATAATAATAACACAAGATTTTACAATGTTCGAAAAACCTGATGCAAATAATTGTGTGAATAATTAGAAAACATAGACAAATACAGCAATAATTTATGAAATAAAATTTGCAAGTTTTTAAAAATTAAAACAAAACTTTAAAAATATGTCCTAGACAATTTGTGGATTGAACATTCTATAAATTTGGATGCATTTTTAAATTTCCGTTTTTAAAAGTTTGACAATTAAAGAGTAAATCAACAGTAAGATATTATCAACACATAACATATTATATTAACTCTAGTACTGTCATACGTCATCATATACCTCAATAGATAAGGGATGTCATATGGATGTACATCGGGAACACAAAAAGGAATTATTATGGATATTAACCTATTGCTGCAAGCAAAAGGGGTATGACTGACACTATGCAATCTTGTACAATAATCAAATTAAGGAATTAAAAAACAATTTTATGGTAATTTACAATATATTTTTTTTTCAAGTGTGTTCAGAATCCCTGAAAGCATTTAAGTAGTACTATTTTACAATTGAAGAGATTTAGAAAAATGTCTAGTTATATCTTGCTTCAGTATGAAACATAAGGAATATATTGAAAAATTCAATAAAACACACAATTTATACACAAGTCAGTATTATAAAACAATATTTTTATACATTTGTACAACATCACATTTTCTTTCCACAGCAATTAAGACTCTGTTATCTTTTTCTTAGTTATAATTTTATCCATTTTGGAGCAGACATTTTAGTCTTTTTTTACACGATTTCATTTTTCGAAATAAAATACTAGGATGTATGTTGTTTTGAGCAAAATGCTGTTTAATACAGAAGAATTTAAATTTGATTACTTACACGTTTTTTAAAAAAAATGCAATTAAAAGGCTATGAAATATATTACAGAAACGTCACTCACAATTGTATATCTTCGGAAAATCTTTAGTTATGTCCCAGAAAGGGGGCTATATCAGATAACAGCCCACAAAGGTATAAAAATATAACTCCTAACATACAAATTCACAAAAAAATACAGAATATTACAACAGGACAATATGTTAACATACACTAAATCATTTCAGCATAACTTTCACGTTCCCAAAACGGGAAAAAACCGTAGAATCTTATACACGATACGCTTAAATTTAGAAACCAAAATTACCTACACTTATTACGAGGAAAAGAAAACGAATTACAAATCCAATCCGAAAGTTTGCATGATGTACCGCTTTTTCCAGCAAACAATCAAAAGGACTAAAGTATTAAAAATAATGTATGGAGAGGAACTTTTATTTTTCTGTATCCTGCAAACATTACAACAGCAAAAAAACCTATCCTGGCCATATACTACAGGATACTACTTGTAGCAAACATAATCTTCGCGCCTATCACCAGATGGCGCGCTCAATGGAAAACGTCATCAATGACGTTGAATTGAAAAGTTATATAACTTTTCTTGACTTATTGAGCACGCCATCTCATGAGAGGTGCGAAAACTATTTTGGGAGTTCACTACATACTGAAGAAAGACAAAATAAAAAGGAAAAAAAACATACAAATATGTGTTAGTACACTATAAGTGCCACTTGTACTAGAGTACTTGTTCCTACAGAGTTACGACTCAAAGAAACATGCCCTACAGTTGACCTCGAAAATGTACTGTTTTGTATGCCCACAAAAACTGCAAGTTCAACAACATCACAACTTAACAATAACCACAGCACTACATGGCAAAGATTTTAGTAAGCTAGCTTTTACGAATAGGTAAAGCTAAATGAGCATGTACTTGATTGTCCTTGTTTTTTTTTCCGGAGAATATATTTTACACATAAACGCATCTTTCGAGAGAAAAGAAAATAATAATAATAATATAACATGAGATATAAACACATTTCTTACAAAAATCACACAGAAATAGGTATAGCTCCCTTAAACCACAACAGCTTATATTTAAGATATGACAGAAAAAGGCTTCTGGTATATAACATCTTTGCATTCATTCAATAACAATAGAGAAATGTTCATATTTTTCGTATTTATATATCGGAATCATGAGTAACAAACACATGAAAACAGCGGGACTTGGTTTTCATCTAAATAAAAACAGAAACAAAACCGCAGATCCCATAGTGTTCGGATTTTTTTTTTTTTTTTGAAGGCTTGGCTTTTTCTGAGCAAAAAATTGTTGGATATTTTTTTTAGTTTTATTTTTTTTCCCTCAATCTTTGTCAAAGTTTATCCAACACTTTTTTTTAAAGTGTTCTTCTACGGATAGCTTTTGAATCGATACATCTCGGTATTCCTGTAGATGAAAATTGGATAGTTGCAGTTGTAAAATAGAGTTTTCTGTTGTAGTTGTCAGCTGGCTGTGGAGATATCACCGCAAGCTGTACACCCTTACTGCAGTGGCCGCAAGAATGGATAGCATAATGACGTAAGGGCTGTAAAAGGTAAGCGCGGCTGCATCTGTAGATGGACAGTAACCTAAAAGAAAAGAAAGATTTTTTTTTTATTGTTGTAAAAATTGTAAATGGATTTTAAAAAGTCCAATTTTGGAATGAATTTTGTAAAAAAAAAATTTGGAACGTAAAAAAACAATCGAATATAATTACACTGGCGTTCAAAACTAAGAGAATTTTCAGAATTCGTTGATTATCTCTGGAACTACTGGACAGATTTTCAAGAAATTTGGTTTGTACACATAAGGTTGATAAAGTACACACACACAAATATTTACCATTCAGTAGTTATGATACACACGCATAATCTTGCGTGACACTCATTGCAGTCGGAAGGTATGAAACAGCGGTTGTAAAATAGAACAAAAAAAAAAAAAATGAATTGATAGGGGCATGGTTCCCTCTTACAGATATACAGGCCTCGCACATTGATTTTATACAGGAAATAAAGAAGTTTATGAGTTCATTACGCAATGGTTCCACTAGTTCATCAACGCTAGTTTCAAGCCTTGGATGGTTCTCGAAAGGGGGGTTGCAACTGCCACACAGCGTCTTAGGCTTCTCTATAGGGTTGAGATCTGGAAATCTAGCTTGCCAAACCATCTGGTGAATATCTTCACTTTTCAAGAATTCGTTGACCAGATGTGCTTTAAGTAGTCTCCATTGTTATGTAAGTAGTAGTAAGTTATGTACTCCTCGATTAAAATGAAATCAGTGTCAACTGCACCCCTGAAGAGGCGGACATAAGGCTCCAAGACCTCATCCCTATACCTCACAGCAATCACAGTGCCTCTTTCAAAGACATGGAAGCGTGTGCGGTCATCCAGCGTGATGTCTGCCCAGATCATCAAGCCTCCGCTATGGTAATGGTGAATTTCTTGGAGATGGGAGGACAAGTAGCGGGTTCCTGGGTCTCTTCATAAGAAAGTACGGTGAAAATCACTGGTTAGGCTAAACTGGGACTCAGTAAAAAGAATGGTTGCCCACAGACCCATGCTCAAATATCTATGATCTCTGCACCATTTTAAACGAAATCTTTTGTTCGCACAACGAATTGGGACGTAAGCAGCAGGTGTTGCCAACAGTCCTCTCATAAAATCTTTTAGAAACAGTCCCTCTTGAAACTCCAGTTCATGCGGCCACATACAACTCACGAGAGAGCTGAGAAGCTGCAACATTCCTGATACGCCTAGCTATAATGGACAAATGACGATCTTTTCTGGCCGTCATGGATCTTGGATGACCTTGCCCATGCTTTCTCTCAAGCTTCTCATGTTCCCATGAATTGAATATGGCGCAGGACGTTAAGCTGAATTCAGTACAAATCTGGATTTGAGACTGGCTTGCTTCTAGTCTGAACAGATAACGATAGCGCTAGTTGCTTCATTGATGTAATAGAAGAAAATTTTGGATGATGAATGAATAGAACACGATCTCATGAAAGCTGAAAATAATGTGTTCTCTTGTCTACTATGCCGATTTTTAAACAGTCTTTCAGCTTCTATTGAAACATTTGTCGCTTTTAAAAAAAAGCTAGTGTTGTGTACTTTACCTAAAATGTGGAATCTTAAGATAACGCACTTTATTTTAGTTTTGGTGTTTGAAAATATTGACGTGTAACGGAAGTAATAGAAACACCATCCAAAAATATTTATGGTATTACGGGTTTTTAAAGAACTTTTTTTACAGCCTTGTGTAACGTTCCCGCCACGCAGTTGTGATCGGAAATAATCACCACACGTCCAAAGACACCTGTGCAACTTTGAATTATTGTGTAGTACCATCTTGGATCGCCCGTCGACCTTTGACACAAAGACCCTTTTTCCGCCACTAGCAGGATGAAACGAGATTCTAAAAGGCCCCGGCCCCCTGATCCCCGAGCAGAGAAAGGAAGAACCAGGGACAGATGCTTTGAATCTTCAAGTGAGCGGTCACCGAAAGGGAACCCTCCTCTCACAAATCACTGTTTTGAACTCTAATAATCTTTTAACAAGTTTAATTACTTAATCTGTAAATAATAGCTATGGCATAAATAAACTATATATTTAAATTAATCAATATCATGCTACCGTTATTTATCTAAAACGTCACACTAGTTATGAGAAGTGCTTGGTACCATACAATTAATGACCTTTCATGGGAATAATTGAACGTGAATGGGTTCGAAAGGGTTGGGGGTAAATTTACCTCTGCTGGTTCCATTGACGGCGATAAGGCCTTCTCTACTAATCTGAACGTTTCTCAAACATTCTTCCATGCTGCCAAAGAAATGGATCATGCGGTCGTTCACTGTGTAGGCCTATGTCAATAAGAGAAAAATGCTTATTAGATTACATTTCAGAATGAATGAATAACACTAAAGGCAACAACAAATGAGAGAAAATAGTGCAAAACATTGTTATTATACTTCTTTGAGGGAAAGAAAAATGCCAGTAATAATCGCTTAAAAAAATTAGCAAGAAAATCAAGTTTAACAGTGTAAATATAATTTATTTTAATTTAATACCAGTATTATATAAAATGTAGCTTTGATCTTTCAATATAGTTTCATTCCGAAAAGGATAGTACTAAATTTTAAAAAGCATAATCTTATTTCAATCATTATATTTCACACTTAACTCTTTATATTATAAAATAAAAATGAATTTTTTTACTAACAATTATCAGTTAACCGTGAGTAATCTTGTCCACGTGCACAAATGCGCAGGCGTCACTTGGATGCGACTAATGTCAAAATAGGGATCGTAGATCGGAGGGTAAGATTGCGAAAGAGAATGGGCTAAACTTGTAACAGTCACGTGATAAATGCAATCACGTGTTCACTACTGAATTCAAAACTTACATTAGATTTGTAGTTCTGCTAGTAAATTTTGATAAATTTTCAAATTTGGTAATTAGGTAAAGAAGTTCAAGATTCTTCTCTCTCAAAAAGTTTTTCAAAATTAAAAGAATGATATTAAACGTGTGCTTTTTAATTACATATATGTGTTATTATTGTTAGTAAATATGCACTTTTTAAAATAAAGTTTCCGTAAATAGCGAAAGTTGGCAACAGTGAAGTGCATCAGCTGGTTGGCTAGAAACACGTGATTGCATTTATCATGTGACTATGGCATAACATCAATTTGTGAACTGATTGGCAAGAAACAAGTGATTGCATTTAGCATGTGACTATGACGTCACATCAATTTGTGAACTGATTGGTTAGAAA
>BMAV01013287.1:19964-32463 GCA_019973955.1 Trichonephila inaurata madagascariensis
AAGTGATTGCATTTATCATGTGACTATGACGTCACATCAATTTAGTAATGAACTGATTGGATAGAAACAAGTGATTGCATTTATCATGTGACTGTGACGTCACATGAATTTATGCAATTAAACAAAACTATAAACGTCTGAAAAAAATGTCTATTTCTGAAATAATAAAAATATAATTTATTATGCTCAATATATTTTTTAAAAAAACTTTATACGAGATTTTGGTCACAGCGCTATTTTGTCCGTTTTACAATAATCTTCAATTTTTAGTAGCGCAAAAAGGCTCGTTCGTGTCTAGTACAGATTTTCAAAAATTCAATTGAGCGAAAATAAAAGTAATTACGGAATAAAATTTTTATATCCATGATAAAAGCATTGCTTATAGAAGTCGAAGTTGTGGTATTTTTTCGGTAAAACCTCAGGGAAGAAAATCTACTATACTATATCAGTAATGAAAAAAAAAATCTTCAACAAGTTACACGTTTCAAATAGAAATAATTAAGTTACTTAAAAATGAATAAAAACTTTACCAAACAAAGATGTTTTCTCGTTCCAACAGCGGTGGCGATGACGTAACTGATTCCATTCTCTTCCCAACTGCCCCGACATTGAAAAGCTACAAAGGAACAATGAATCATTGAGTAATTTTGCGAATTTAATAATTATTATATGTAATAATTGTATTATATAATTATATTATATTATACATTAATTAATTAATAATGAATATCAGTTAATAATTCCTGATAACATGCAATATTTCAAAAACTGCTAGTTCTGTAACGGATGTATAAGCGTTTCTTCAATTAATCCTCTTGGAAAATCTTTAGGCTATCCATTCGCGTTATTCACAACCAACCCTTCGGAAGAAGAGAATCGTGATATTTAAATTAACTTACTATAAATAGGCGAGGTTTTCTAGCTTGTATTGAGAGTAGGAAAGAAGTTACACTCGAGTCAGGTGAGATTGCTACAGAAGGTATAATATTAGAATTATTGTGATTTCATTCTTATTAGAGGAAACTTTAAAGTGACGATTGTTCACTGGTTTGATTTTAGATTAAATCGGATGATATGTTAGATCCTTTATTAAGGTAAGGATAAAATTTGATAGTATCCTATTCGTTCGCGTTTTACCCGTCGTTGTTCCACTTTCGGGGTAAGCATTGAGACATTCTCTTTCTATTAAAAGTTGAAATTTTGTCTGTTCTTTGTGTGGAAAACAAATAGATTAATTGGATCATGTCGTGCGCCCCCCCCCCCCACACAATCTAGGTGCCCGAGTGAGAGGCGCGAGCCTCTCACAGTTCTTTTAATGGATTTCATTGAACAAGGAACGCTTAAAAATGCATTATTTTAAATTAAAATAAAGCGTAAATGCGCAATTTTCAGAAACAATTAAAAAAGCACAGCCCTCATATATTCATTGAAAAAATATCCTGGTACTCACCAATGATATTAGATATAGCGTACTCAAAAACAGCAAAACAACAAAAAAAAAAAAAAAAATACAAATAGGAGACTGAAGAAGTAGCTTGAAGAATGATTGCAATGAAAATGGTTACATTTTTAAAGAAATCGAATTAAAATTGTCTGAAATAGCGGTACCGCGCGAGAAAAAAAAAACTAATAAAAATTAACCATAATTGCTTCATCTCCACGGCACACACAGTACCAAACGATAACGTAACCATATCGTAATGTTATCGCCCAGCTTCGCGAACACTAGTAGCACTCCGATATCAAATTAGCACTTTAATTACATTAAAAATTATTATAAAACTAAGCTAATAAAATAAATCACGTTTGGACGACGAAGTTGGCAAACCGAGTTGACAATTTTGAACGACAACAAATTTTGTTTTTCTATGCAAAGTTTTGAAGAGAGCAACCAGAGTTTTAACTCCCAAGGGATTGTGTTATTAAAAAACGAGTATGCGAGCTTATGACCACACGATAGAAGTGATTACTTCAAATTTCGTAATGTTATTTCAGGAATTAGGTGAATAAAAACAAGGGGATATTAGTATTGCCATATAAAATTATTTATTCTAATGTCTGTACTCACATAAAGTAATATTTTTGGCGAAATATACAATCATATTTGTGAATTAATTGTATTCTAAGAAGGAAACAATAGGTTTATGGCAGCTGAAATAGGTTATAAATACTTTAAATTCAAAATTATTTAGATACCTAAAAAAATACGTCAAGCGTTGTTTCGTACTTCCTTGTACTTTCATTTGGATCATTTGACATAATTAAATTGAATCTTGATTTTAAAAAAATCTACTAAAAGCTTTGATTTGTCTTTTGAGAAATCTACATTAAAATCCCCACTTAAAATAATAGTCAATGTGTTCAGAAGAGTTGATCCGGCTTCACAGTGTAGGCAACTAAATTTTTGTGAATGAATTCGATAATTTTCTCTACACTTTGATTGGGTGAAATATAAATAATAACCATTAGAATTATCTGTCCATTTTCTGCTCTACATTTCGCTGCACAAATTTCTCTGATATATGACTCATTAAACCCGAATGATTCAGTAGTATTTAATGCTACATCCATTTCTGAAGTGACATAAGTTGTCGTATCTCCCTTATTTTTATATATAGCAACTCCACAAGCTCTGTGGTTATGTCTTTGGAATTTAGTAATACAATGAAAATTTGGCACATCTATGTTTTCGTCATTATTTATCCAAGTTTTTGTTTAAAGTAATATAGTTACATGTTGCATAACACTGTCATCGAGATCCAAAGCATGGGTACGTAAACTTTGACAATTCAAAGAACATATCGATATTCCCATTTTTGTGGAAATGAAATTTGTGAAGATATGTGTGATTGTTTTAATTTTGTTTTGGGATAACCTTTTAAATTCATTTTGTAGATCTCTGAGAGATGTAGATTCTCTTAGGCCATGGAAGAATTTTAGATCGGAATTTTCCGTAACAATGTCAAGTCCTTCAAGACTTGTTACTCATGATAAGGCAACATATACCAATTGCTAAGAATGTGTTTTCTCATACTTATAACAAGCCTGGAAGGACTTTACATTGTTACGGAAAATTCCGATCTATTGTTACGAGCGTTACAAACCCGAGTGTAATAATGCTTGGCTTCTTAAAACGCATCATTCAAGTTCACTCTCCAGCAAAACGCGCCTAAAGAAGTTATCACTTCAAAAATTATTTTGGCATGTTTTGCAATCAAGTGAATTTGATATTGCCTGGAAATACCATTCTCTTTAGTTATTCTTCACATTCCACTTAAGAATGTGAGAAATATTAATTCAAGGTAGAGTTGAATATGTTCCATTTTAAAACTCCACGTCAAAATAAGAATAATAATAAATTCTTAGCTAAATAGATAAAGTTTTTTTTTTAATTAGTGAATAAATTATATTAAGTCTTTTGCAGAAGTATGTATTATACATAGTTTTAATAATAATACGTATTTATCGATGTGCGGATAATTTATGTAGATATATACGTTACTCAGTATAATTTACTTCTTTTACAGTACAGATTTAATATTTATTTTAACAAAAAAAAAAATTAAAATTGTTTCCTTATTATACCAAGCAATCAACTAATTAATTGCATTATAATAATTAACACCACTTAAGAAACAAACGTCTTGTCAAGCTTCTTTGTTTACACAAAATTAAAACAAAAATTTGAAAATAACGACTAAATTTAACATAAAAATGACGAACTGGTATAATACTTAAAAAGAATATATACACATGGGATTTTTCCTCTACAAAGTACCTTTTTCACTTTTACAATCTTTTCGAATCACGAGTGTTGCCATGTTACTTGGTAATAATTAAGCAATATTATTTTTAAAAATGTATATTTTACTTTTTCTTTTGAACATATTTCACCGAGTCACAAAAAAAACCCCCCAACTTTCTGGGCTTTTGGCAACAGAGAAAAATTGAAGCGGGGCGCCGACGTAATTAAAAAGATACGGTTGCCTCTAAAATGTTGCAAAGGTAAACAAATATTTTGTCTGGTGAAAAACAAACACACAAATATATTTGTTTACTTTCCAGAAAATAAATATGTGTTTGCTCTCTGCAAATATGCATACAGTTAATTAAGTAATTCACGCGCACACCCTGGCTTTTGAATTATTTTGGAGTTAAGAAACAAAGAAGCAGTATTTTTTTTCCCTTCTATTTTCAAATACTATTTCACAATTAACTATGCAGGGAACGTATACTTTATTTATTAGGTACTTACAATATATCCGAAAATAAGTATTAAGTTTTTAAAAATATACACAAAAAATTTAGCACAGTGGAAATAATTCGAGAATTTTTTTTATTCCATTATTCAAAATTCAATTTTAATTAAATCTTTCATAAGATTTTATTATAAATTCTTATGAAATTCTTGCATTTATATTTTTTTAAAGATAAATAGCATAAGGATAATGCTCCTTTCATTTTTATAACATAAAGCTATAAAAACAGACTTATGTTTAAATTAAACATAAATGAAAAACACTAATTTTATTTCTTATGTTTGGATGAAGTTAATTTTTTAAAATCCTGCTGGCTGGGTGGCGTAGTTGGCTTATCGCTGGCCTTGTACCCCGAAGGTTGCGGTTTCGACCCCTGCCCAAGTTGGTTGATTTTCATGAAGCAGAAAATCGCCATGTCCATGTTGCATGATTATGGGATATCTAAAAGATCCCTCCAGTGCCTATTTGGCTTGGGTGCTATCGGGAAAATTAAAGTCTTAAATCGGTTTCGCATCGTCAGAGCTCAGGTGCTTTCCTCTAGGGCTCATGTTGCATGGGATGCTATCTCAGGTGTTGACCACATTATCACTGATCGGGGATCTTAAAGAGAGCTATAAACCCCAATTGGAGTGAGTGAGTGAATATTAACGTCGCAATGTTCAGCTACACGAGGGCTTTTGGCGACGGACCACGTCATTTTGAACCATGGTCAAGTGATGTGGACGACACCTGAGCTGGCACCCTCCTCTCCTAACTACCACACCCCACCAACGGGAAGACGTTTCAGCTCTCGACAGATTTAACGTGCATCGCTGCCCTACATGGCGGGTCTTTAGTGGTACTGGGCTGGAACTCATGACATGCCTGCCATGAATCAATACCTTGACCACTGGGCTACCGCAGCCCTAACCCTAATTGGAGAGTTGGACTCTTATTCTATAACTACGATAATATTTATAAAAGAGAAGTAAAAAAAAAAAACTCACATTTGGCCTTCCTCTCCGTGGTGCAGTCCTGTAGAAGTTCCATCTTGTCGACGGCCGAGCAGCCGGATGTGAGGGTGGTGGTTCCGGCGCACGGCCAGAACTCCTCACTGTTCAAGGAGATCAGCCTGGACAGGTGGCGGGAGTTGCCCTCCAAGGAGTAGATGCCGGCGATCGGACACTCCAGGGAGCCGTACGATTGCGCTGAGGAAGAGGAGCATTTTTCAATGAGACAGAGATGGGGAAACATTTAAAAGACACAGCCGTAATAACTTAGATTTCAAGAAAAAACAGAACAATATAAACTAACGGCAGAGTTTACAGGCTTTGAGGTTCGTTCATAGGACTTTATTCTGTTCATTTAATTCTATCACTCTGAGTTAGCCCGTTCAGGCGTTTCAGATCAAGAACCACAAAATTCATCGTGGAAAGGGGCTAGTTTACGTCTGTCATTAGCCGCAGCTTTAAGCACCATGTTGGTGACAGTACGTTTTGGATTTGTTACATCCAATTATGAGAGAAAGGCCGCGGTTTGGAGGCTCCTAACCACCCAAGAGGGTGGTCAGGGACCTCCCACCTCTCTTCCCCCTCCGCCTTCTCGAGAGAATTTTCGGCTAGACCAGTGATTCCCAAAGCAATCGACCCCCAGGGGTCTATGACGACCTGCAAGGGGTCCCTGTCAGCAAAAAATTTATTTGGGATCTAGGATAGTGGCTCTCTGGGAACTAGATACTGTAACTTTTATTTTAAAAGAAAATTTAATCAAGCGGGAACCAAATTTTACCTACTTAATAAATTTATTTACTAAATTTAATGAGGTTAATTTGAACTTACAAGGTGACAGCATAAATATCATTAAAATGAGAACCATTTCAGCGTTTCTCTCCAGATTTTAAGCTAAAGAGTATAATACTGGAGGTCCCGGATTTTCTCAGTTTGTCAGGAAGTTTTAACGTACATTCAACATTTAAATGCCTTTTATTCAGATATTGAAACTACGTTTGAGAATGCTTTGACTATGGTAATACCACAGTAGGCAATGAATTCACAGGGTCACATTGAAAAAAATGTCACATTACAATAGAAACTGATCGGAATAAGCACTAACGAAGATCTTAAAGTAAAGTTTAGAAACTGATATCACAGCAATTTTGGCTTTAAAAAGACAAACCTGTTATTTGTCCTGAATTACGGAGTATCATGAGAAAGTTTTTAAATTCTTTTCCTACTGAGCAGGAGTTTCAGGGCGGTTTCCAATCTCTCTCTCACTCACACACTCTCACACTGGACATTACTAACAGAGGAGATTTAAGGTTACACCTGACAAGTTTGATACCAAATGCTGAAAATTTATTATTGTGGCATCAGATTTATCTCTCCCATTAAAACCACTTGTTTGTTTAGTTATTTTATGCAACGGTTATTTTATGCAGTAATTAACTATTAATTTAATTAATTAACATGCGCTTTAAATTTTAAACACTGTAATTCAATACAGTTAGAAATTTAATTCTTTTAAAGTATTAGTAGTACCAACTGTCAAAAAGACATTTAAGTTAATAAATTTGCAAAAATTCAATATTAATTAAGCAGAGGTCTATCGCAAACTGAAAAACACGGCAATGAGACAAAAAAAAGTTTAAGAACCTCTGAGATAGACGAATATTGTGAGTGCCCCAATGTTGTAAAGGCATTACACATTTACAAACAACAATTTCTTCTCCTGGATTCGATCCCAGGCCCTACGGCACAGCAGTCAGCGTCACTAACCACTATACCGTTTGGGAGAACACGAAATTAGTTTAAGGATAATGCAGAGGACCTGACTCGGGTACATGTTTTGAACTATCAATCTGCCTGTCCTCAGATCCTATCCGGTCCTGTCCTTTGCTGCGTCTCAGACACCTGGGCTGAAAGGAATATAATACACCCCCCGCCGGATTTGCTACCCCCGGACCCCTATCATTGTTATTTTCCATTTGCAGAAGAAAGGGTTGAATCTACTAGCAAAGAAAGTGTTCTCCCTGACTAATACCATAACCGATATACATCTCTTGTTGTACTGTCAAAAATTTTGAGTTTCCAAAAAGTTCTTAAAATTTACCTTCGCCTATTGGGATGTCTGAATGCGTATTTCATCATGTGGCAAGTTTTTGTCTTCAGGGCATGAAATTAGGCCGACAATCACTTGCCGTTTACAAATTTATCTCCCCGTTCATTTTCAACAAAACAAAAAAAACAAAAAAATGGCCCAGAAAGTAAGAATTTGGACAGATAGTGTACAAAATTCTAAATCAATGATGAAAAAAATATGTTAACTTCAGCTAAGATAACCAGAAACAAAGCTAACACATTGTTGACGTCTAACTTCGCAGCAATTTTATTGGAAAATGTCCCAACAGTTTTACTCGCTTTGCAACATATGTGAAAATTACAGGATTTTTTTTTCCAATTCGTCTTATATAATGGTTTTGAATTTCGGGTAAATTTTTGAAGAAAATACGCGCTTTCGGCTTAAACACAGATCGGCTTATATTGGAAAATATAAGGTATTTAGATTTGACTATTTGTTAGAACTGGATTAAATTTCAGACAATACAATTCTACTTTTAGAATTTATTGTTTGTTGGACCTATCTTATTATTTGTTAGACTTCCTTAAGGTTCTCGTCTATCTGTCATTTAGAATTCTTAAGCGTTTACGTTAATCTTATGGAATTTATACTTTCCCCCTCAATTCTGGCTGGCGAACTCATTTAAATGCATTAAAGTACACCTGAAAAACAAAAACGGGTTTCTGTGGAATTGAATTTTGTCTGAATTTTTTTTAAGGATTTGAAGAACCTACAAACAAATCATAAAAGACACAGACATTTCTTTCAAAACTTTTGAGTCAACATAAATTTAACGAAAACATCCTGTTAATTTTCTTCTTTTCAATGCAATTTATTCCATTGTAATAAATACAATTGCTTAGATTTTAGAAAAGAAAACAGAAATTCTGTAGCATTAGTTTTACCATTACAAATTCAAAGTGACTAAAACACGAGAGGTTTAAAAATGTACACATGACAACATTTTTGATTTACTTTGATTTTATTATATTATTTATTAAAGCGTTCTTTTCTAAATTTAATGTTCTTTTAGAAGCATACGGTAACAACTGGAAAATTTTTTATATTGCTAATAAATCTTAAGAACGACATCGAATATTTGCATTTAAAAACTATTCTAAAGATTAATGCGGGAAAATGTCTAGAATAAATAGTATCCATTGAAATAAATGATAGATTTGGAGTATTTTTTTAAATAAAATTTTTTTCACAATAAGATATATAAAAATAGAGCATTCACAATTTATTAATAATGTATTATTTATATAATAAGTAAAACATTCTCAACTCCTCAGAATTTAATACACTTAAATGGCAATAGCTTTAAAATGTAAAAGATATTTTTAACTCTTTCAGGGTCAGTAATTTAATATGGAAATTACCTATTCATACATTTTTCTTCAAGCATAAAAATCAGATCAATTTAGTAAAAATTGTTCAAGGTGATTTTTATCTTACTTTTAAATGTGATTAACGACATTTAAAAGTAAAAAATCACCACCAGATCAATTTTTATTAAATTGTTCCGAATTTTATGCTAGAAAAAAATGTATGAATAGATAGTTTCTATATTAAATCACTGACCTTGTGTGGAAGGATTAAAAAGACTAATAAAAAAGTTTTCGTAGATTTTTTTTGTTATTATAAATGAATGGATTTATTTTTATTCAAGTATAAAGGATTAATAAATCTGATTAAAATTAAACATATATGATGACACTAGAGCGTTTCAAAGCGAAAACTTTCAGGGTCAACTTACTTGTGAGAGTGACAATTTCAGAAGGATTCATCTCAAAATTGATACCAAGGCACGCGTCCGAAGCAAGAGGTGACAACCGATCTACAAAAAATAAGGCTTTTTTTAACAAATGATTAAATCAACATCAAAGATTACTAGAAAATGCAATAAATTATTGAAAAATGGTATCTGTGGTAAAAATTCCAGTAGGACCCCCTGATTTTTTTAGGTAGCAAAAATTTTTTTGTAAAATGGTGCTATTCCTTTAGGTCAGTGCTTCTCAAACTTTCAGTACTTGCGACCCATTATTCAATCATCGCGCCCCCTCCATACTAAACCATGCACTACAACCTCTTAAGTTTCACCGGCGTATATAAACGTCTCCGGATGTATATATACGTCTTTCCAAAGTATGATCTTCTCTGTGTACTGCTATCCATAAAATTATTCCGAAGGCTTTGGAATGCAATAAAAGGACCATGACGGAGTGTTTGCGAAGAATTTAATTTAGTTCAGAGAAGGTTTTACTTATTTATTCCTTTTCATCCCCCCCAATACATCACATACACTCTCCTATGTAGAAAACTATGGTCTTGGGGAGAGAATCCCGTAACATTTAATCAGCAGTTAAGGGATTATTTATAAACCATACAAATGATCAAGATAAGTGTTAATTTAAGAACGAATTTCATACATTACAAGCCCAAGGGTCACTGGTTATTATTAAACATGTATTAACTTAGTTTTCTTAAATTAATTATAAAATACATTGTGTGTAGTACTGATACATTTATAAATGTATTATATCAGTGCAAATATGTATCTTGTATTTTATTTTGCGAGAAAATATTTTATTTGTTTACTGTCAGTAAATTAATAATTTTTTAAAATAATCTTTATAGTCTTCTACTTTTCAATATGATCACGCCCCCCCCCCTAGGGGAGCGCGCCCCACAGTTTGAGAAACGCTGCTTTAGGTCAACTTTTAAGCTGAAACTGACCGCTGTCTTAAGATAACGATAGAAAAAACAGGTTCAGGTAGGGTTGTTATTTCCTTCCGGTTGGCAGAATTGTCAATTTGGCACGGAAATACAGCAAAAATTTGGCGCTGAATGCTTGTCGTCAAATCATGGGGTTCAACTAGGATCCAACCCCTACAATCGGCCATAAAAGCTGCACATGCGGAATTATTTGGGTGCTATTTACATATCATTTTTGCAAATCTTATAGAATCTGATTCTTATTCGGCACTAATTTGATATTGGTATGGTACGGATTTCCCCGCCAAATAGTTGTCAAAGTTCGCAAAGTTGGGGGGATAATATTAAAATACGATAATGTAAGAATGCCCAACAAAGGTTAATGCGACACGATTTCAGAAGTATGCCGAAACAAGTAGCGTACCGATATCAAATTTTAATTCCCTTATTTCCCAATGATTATCAATTTTTTAAAATTTAATCAAGTAAAACAAGAAATACTTTTGAAATGCATTATTTAACTTCAAGAAATTCGCGCGTCGTTAAGGAAATAGGTTACTGAAGTAAGAAATACACATAAATTAAAAAACAATGTTGTTGTTTCTTATCCCACTTGATCGACAGAAGATTCTGGATCAAGTCCATGAACCCTTGCGTTTTCAAACAGTGTTGTAGCAGGACTTGAGAGAAAGTGATAAAAGATGTTGCAAAAAATTCTACTTTAGTTCACATCTTTGGCAATGAAAGGAAAAAAAATATGCTAAATTAAGCCAAAAGTTCTTTATCTCTATATAGGACTTCTATCCAACACGACAATAACCCGCAAGTTGGCAATGAATAAAAGTATGCAGTAAAATGGGATCTAATCAAAAGGATTTTTTTCATGCCTTAAAATTTTATTTCGGTTTTTATACATACTATTTAATGTTCAGATTTCCTAATTTATAGTCGAGGTTTTAGTTTCATTACCATTATTTAGCAAATCCAATTTGATATATAAACATTTTCCTGCAAAACGCATTTAGTCGAGAAAATAAGTTATTTACAATCTTACTATTCACACTTTAACTGCCAAATCAGTGCAAATGCGAGATGACAGAATAATTTTTTAAAAAATATCGAACACAAAATAAACATATGACGAAATTTGGCGAGAAAAATAAAAATGATCTCGGATTTATATAAATATCATCGTTGCCAATTTATGAAATAAAATTTATAACAGCAAACGACTCTGCAATATGGGATAATAGCCTTTGTCGCTCCATATCCCACATAAAAATATTAACTGTAACTGACTCTGCAATGGTAAATTTTTAATAAAATATGAGTGAATGATAAATTCTTCAGTTTTTTAAATAAAGCGCAGACATTAAGAAATGCTTACAATTTTCGAATTTAAATTATTCTAACGGTTTTGGTTTCAGGTGAAAAAAGAATTTCCATAATTAAAAAAGTTCTACTCTTACCGGTCGTTTGAAGTTCCACAACATGGGGAGCCCTTTTGTGAATTCTCAAACAAGCATAGCCACTATTACTGGAAAAGGAAAATAATATTTAGTTAATTTAAATAACGTTAATTAAGTTGAAATAATTGAATGAATTTTATACAGGAAGTGAATTTATAAAAATTTACAAGTATTCGAATAAAAAATGTGAAATTCATGCAATATTCAGTAATATAAGACAGTTTTTAAGACCTTGTCATATTCCATGAATTGATTATCGTAATTTTGCACATTTTTAGATTTAATTTTACAAGTTTAAATTATTAATAGAAAAGTACCTGAGGAGTACCCTGGGCAACAAATAGGACAAAACAAATTGATTAAAGATCGATCACCCCGAAAAGAACTGCGGCTCCATCCTTGTTTAGTGGCACTCAACTTTTTTATAATCTTGTTTCTGTTAAGCATGAAATTGAATGTTTCCTTTTCCGCACTTACATTTCGTTGCCACATTGTATGGTGAAGAGTATTTTTATTTTCCATTTAGACTCTTTTCAACAAATTTTTAAAAGGAAAAAAAGGCAAGGTTTACAGATTCGTTACTTGGCAACTCAAGTGTTCTACGTTTCTCCCTATGATGGAATGAACTCGTTCATGGAAGAAGTTCAGCCACAGTTCTCATGGCTAATGACTTATGTATCTGGCATCCTCGAATCACATTCGCCAAATTGGTGATAAATTCGTGGTGTACAGTTCACATGATGCACTAAAAATTATTAATGAATTAAAATAACATTTTCTTACCATCCTGAGGTGACATGAACCACGAACTGTGCATAAGTTTTACTAGCGCCAACAGATGTTGCCTGAGTACTGGCGCCAGGAACTGATGAGTAGTGGTGATGGGGAGGAGCTTCTTGGGTGCAGACGACCCTCTTGACCACATCCCCCGTCGTGGCGTTGGAAACTCGGAAAGAC
>BMAV01013287.1:32510-49006 GCA_019973955.1 Trichonephila inaurata madagascariensis
TCCAGTGACGGTAAACGGTGAACCATTCAGGGTAATGGCACTTGGCGTGCGGATGGTTAGCTGAAAAGTTTTAAAAAACATTGCAACGCCTATAAAACAAAAATAATGCTAAACACTGCACACAAAAAAAATCTGATTTTTTTTATTGCCAATGGCGTATTACAAGACAACTGCAAACAAAATGAGAAACAGAGAATATTGACAAAAGCAAGGGACAACAACAACAAAATAATAAGAAAATAAAAAAAATAAGAAAAGAAACACAAGTTTACAGTACAGTCTATAAATCACACATTTTGTGTCTGGCCTCCCAATATCTGCTCCACATGAATCCACAGCTGAGTGCACGGCAGCGTACCAAATGAATGGCGTCCATTTCTTCGTTGGAGTCGCACAGTTAACAAAAAGGACTCTGGGCAATGCCTATCGTGTTTAGATGCTTGGACAGGCAGTCGTGGCCAGTGGAGATTCGATCTCGTGGTCATTTTGGAATAAGAAGGAGTTTGCTAAACCACTCTTTTTGATTCTTCTGGTTGAATTTAGTCCAGAAGTGTTCTCTGTAGTATTTCTTAATGATTCGTTTGGAACTATAAAAAGGAACTATATTGTAAGAGGTTTGAAATATTTTTTGTCCTCTTCTTCGCCAAGCAATCGGCATTTTCATTCCCATCAATGCCACAGTGCGATATAATCCATTGCATGGCAATGCCTATATGGCATTGAAGTTAATCGCCAATTGACATTTGAGAATATTCTCTGATAAAGATGCCTCGATTAAAGATATTGCTTGGAGGGCCGCCCCTGAATCACACACACAAACAAAAATACTAAACGGAGTGCAATGTAGATCCACCTCCTCGTTGGTGCACCACGGAAACGTAAATTAACGGCTAAGTGATCTACTACGTCGGCATATGTGCCGCCTTCAGTGCAATTATCTACGCGTTCTCCAACAGAATGCAGGCGGTTTATCCCATGTTTAAAAAAATCTGAATTATAAGCATCAATTGAAATGATAAGATAAGGCTATGCATTTATTGTTCGAAAAATTACATTTCAAAGGTTACAAAAACACAAGATACAAATTCATACAAACACATCTGATGCGTCGCACTTTTAGCGTCAAACAATGACAAATACAAGATATACGTACTTACGTATAAAACTATCGACCAAGACGTAGCCAAATGACGCGATATACAACCAGTAGTGGAAACCGTTCCCACGCACGTTCAAACAAAATAATAATAACGCCGAAAGCATTTGGCAACGAGTTCATATGCATCTTAGATATTTAGCACTGGAGATCATTAACAGCCTCCCCAATGATGCAATCAAGATTTATACTGATGGTAGTAGAATATTTAACCAAACCGGAAGCGGTATCTTTATCGTTACGCCACAGGAAAAAATTGTCTCTGAAAAAAGCAATCCAGATTTCTGCTCAGTTTATTAAAGTGAACCAATAGCCATTGACGTGGGACTTGAGTCTATTCTATCTAAAAAGAATTACGGTGATATTTGGATTCTGTCCTATAGCCGTAATTCACTTCAACACCTTCACAAATGGTTTATTGATGGAGAAAAAATCAGTGTCTCCATCTTACACAAACTGAAACATATGTAGCGGTATCTAAATAATAATAATAATAAAAAATAAAAAAAACTCAGTACTTAGACATCACGCGAAGACGATCGTTTTGGCGTGATCGACAGAGTACTGGTGTTCGGAACGGAAGGTGCCCGGTTCGAATCTATTCCCACATTGGTGACCCGTGACTGAAGTAAGAAAATGCAACTTTCTTAACTGTCGTGACGCCATCTACCGCAAGAAAAACAAATAAATAAGAATAAAAATAAGTAATAAATAAATAAAATAATGAGAGAGAGAGAAAGAGAAAGAACAAAATAAATAAATAAACATCCTCTCTCCGTAACAAACAAACGAACGGGAAAACAGAAAATCGTTCGCCTATCCATCTCACTAGTGGGAGAGTAGTGTAGCGGTATCTAAATAAAAAAAACCAGTACTTAGACATCACGCGAAGACGATCGTTTTGGCGTGATCGATAGAGTACTGGCGTTCGGATTGGAAGGTTCCCGGTTCGAATCTATTCCCACACATATTTCGCTATGCCATGATATCCATTTCCAGTGGATCCCATCTCACGTTGAACTTAACGGCAATGAAATGGCGGACAAACTAGCAAAGGAAGGCTGTAGTCTTCCAATTCCCTACTCATCCACCCTTACCTATTTGGAATCATTCTCGTTAAAAGAATCTCAAAATTTGGTGAAGTGGAGGGTGCCTGCCACTCACCATTGGTATGTGGGTAATAGACTCGGTCTGGCCCTAGCCCTCAAGTGTGACAGATGCTCCCAGACTACAATTTCTCGTCTTGCTAGTGGTCACATCAAGTTCCTCTCAGCGAAAGAAAAGGTCTTCTCAATCTGTGCAAAGTGTCAAAGTCACCAGACTTCCCCCGAACACATAATGCACTGCATGGATCTCAAAATCAAAGATCCCCTTCTGACCCCCTTCTTGTGCTGGACTTTTTGAAAGTCAACGATTTAATGGATTTTGTCTGACTTCGTCAGACCCCGGAGGATTAGCAACAACAACAACCATTTGCAACATCTTTCCGTTTGGCGAAATTGGTCGATGGTATAATACATAAGTACTGAAATATTAAACTATGTCACATTTAGGTGGTTAAATGATCCTAAATAATGTCTAGAATTTAAATATTTGATGCATTTCAAATGTGCGGACAGAAAAAAAATTATGTCACAATATCTTACCTTTGGAAAGTCGCATTGTTCTGGAGCCTTCAAGTGGCGTGAAAAGACCGTCACAAGTGGCATCGCCGGACTGCGCCACTAGATAACCATTGCCATCTTCTGTTTGTTCGTACACCTGCAGTATTTATGAAACATTAAAAACTCATAAAAAATAATACAAATTTTAATTGCGTCTTAAATAGCGCTAAAGCGAACACATACTGTTTTTTTTTTTGGTACTTACGTACCTTCGCAACAATGGCAACGTTCAAGATAACTCGGCAAGTTGGCAACTCCAATTTCACATGCGTCGTACGCGCCGAAATGGCAACCATGCGCTTCATTTCATATAATGTCACCAATATGGTTGCAATAATACATAAGCAACATTTATTTTATTTATTATTATTTTTTTTAATTAAAAACTTTGTTGAAATACAGTTTTAAAGTTAAAGATTTGAGTGAAGTTTTTATATTTAAATATTCCTAGTCTAATTCATTTGAATTAACTCCTTCATTTCAACCGTTTTAAGATATATAATTGCTTACAGTTAAGGGTTCAATATATCGGCCATTTTGAATTCGCGAACATAATATTAATTCTACGGAATTTCTATTTTCGCAGCTCGCAACTGAACCTATTGGTCATGGTCCCGAACTCGCGGCCAGCGTGTCATGAGTTTCAGCTCTAGAACCACTAAAGACCCGATGTGTAGAGAAATAGATAATGTTAAATCTGGTAAGGCTCAAAGTCCTCCCGTTAGCGTCGTGTTTAGAGAAGAGATGATGTGAGCTCAGGTATCGCCCTCGTCACTTGACCAAGGTCAAAAAATTTACCCTCGCATACAAATAGCTCTCGTGTTGTCTTATAGGGCGAGGTGGAAATAAACACGCACTCGCCCTCCCCACAACTATGCTCATATGAATTCGTTTGAATGCGATCGAGTGCACGATTAAGTGCAAGAAGTATCAAAGGTTTCTCTGGTTTTAAGTTTTCAGTCTTGAATTTCTGAAAACATTTTTAATGTTAGCTTCAATGATTCATTCGTGAACATCAATGCTTGTAAAAAAATAAGTCGAAATATTTTTAAATAAACTGGAAATTTTTTTTTTTAATGAGGCTGCGGATTGGTATTTACCATTGCAGATCTAGCACATTTTCCGGGAACTGGTATCACTTTTTAGTGCGGCACCATATACTAATCGTCGCAATGTAATTTTGATGTCCAGTTTCCTCCCCAGAGCGAGGCACCTGAATTCTGACGATGCGAAATCGTACCAGTAATTTAATTTTGCCAAGAGCACCCAAGTCAAACAGGCACTCGGGGGATCTTTAACATGCCATATATCCATACGACATGGACGCTGTCGGTTTTCTGCATCATGAAATTACACCAACTAGAGCTGGGGTCAAACCCGCAAACTTGGGTGTACAATGTCAGCGACAAACCAACTACGCCCCCCCGGCCAGCTTTGTTGGAATATAAGGCATTTATATTCACATATCCACGATATTATATCAATTTTTTGCAGTTTATACAATGCAACATTGTAGGTATGGTCTAGAGTAATTTTAATAAGATACCGCACAAATTTTAAAAGTACTCTCTGAATGAAAACTTAAAAAAAAAAAAAACCCTTCAGTCTCTTAAATTGATCTTGTTTTACAAAGCATTTCCAGCGCTCACTTCTTCCGTTATAACTTCCGAAATAATAAAATTTTAATCAAATGGCATCTTTGCGTTGATGCCGATCCGCACAAAAGTGCCCTTAATTTTGGAAGAAGTGTTCGAAAACAGAATTGAAAGAGCGAGAGGTAAAAAGGGTCCATCCAATTTTTCGTTTGCACACAAAAGCAATCAAATCACTTCCAAGAGAGTCTGAAATAACGATTTTTTTTTCTGCCCCCTCCCAAAAAGTTGTTGAAAGTTGCAACCCGGACCAACTCACTCTCCATTCTTTCTAAAGAAACAGGGGGGTGGGGAAGTACTAAGAAAAAAAATCGCACTCCTCGTCCTTTTTTTTCTTCTCTTAACTAAAATCCGTCTAAAAACTGCTAAAAGTTTTGAAGTGCAAAATAAAATATAAGAGCCCTACCAGAAGAGAACTTTTGAGGATAAAAAAAACCCTCCAGAATGTAATCTTACTATCGTAACAAAAGAGAATGAGTACGGAGACGAAAGATTCTCTCTTTTTTTTTATTTGTTTATTTTTTCTTCTTCTTCCCTTCCTCCACCCCTTTAGTTTTCTTTTGTTGGCATCAGCAATCAACGACTCTCTCCCTTCCCGTCTTGACCTTTGAAGAGAAATAAAATAAAACGACACACACACGAAAAAAAGGAAATTTTCAGATTCTGGCATGGCAAGGCGAATTTGCGACGACGAAAACCAGAACTGATAGTTAGGAAGACATTTTTAACCACGGCTCTTTGGTTTGTTTGTTGTTATAACTCACGCAGGTGCCATTAGCACTGTGACGTTTGTGGAAATGGATGGGTTGCATAGAGTTAAGGAATTAAAAATAATTCATTTATTTCGTCCACAACTATTAATTACAATTATGTACATTACATCTGATTACAAGTTATTCAAACTATTGACTATTTCCATTCAACAGAATGTGTTATTTTTGAAGGAAAAGGCAATCACAACCGTTCTTTCCATTGTTTCAAAGCGGACTGTCTTCTCTCCATTTTCTTAGGGTGGATGCGGTTTCTTACACCTCGAATCACATTCGAAGTTTCGGCTCACAGATGTGGAATCCAGCCGCTGGGTTTCTCACGGCCATCGGTTGTCGGCGTGATGTCAAATGAAAAAGACCCCGCAATACTTTAAGGGTGCGCGCGTGGAGGTGAACTGAGAAATGCTGTCCACATAAGGGAGTCGATTTTGCAGCTGCGTGGCGGGAAAAAGTCACAGCACAAAGCATCTTTTTATTTCGGTGATGACAACAAACCGAGCCAGCGCTTTATTTACCAAATCACGCAATTATAACCTTTTACTTTCTACTGCACAAACTATTCTTTGCCGTAAAGAATGAGTGAGTGTTTATTAATGTTGCATATACAGCGACACAAGGTCTACTAGCGACGGACCTCGCCATTTTGATGGAAACCCAATCTAGTACTAGATGGCAGCACAGTCTAGTACTATTGGTTGATACAGCCCATACGGTGCATCTAATAAGTACACTTGTGAGCGACTTCTCCCTGAAGTCGCTCTCTCACCGTCTTGCCTAAGAGTGAGGGAGGAAACAAAGCAGGACCAGAAACTTCCATTACATATATAACGGAAGTTAATAAAAATAATTATTATTTATTTTTACTCCATCACACTAATCAACAATTGATTAAACCATAAGTGAATGTCTTAGGACAGGGGTGGCGAACCTTTATGGATCCACGTGCCATTTTTTTTAAAGATGTGTTTAGCGAGATATAGACATGCCGTCAAATAATTTTGACTTGTGATTATAGGGAAAATAATAAAACTAAATACTAACCACTCTAAACTCTTTATTTACTACGAAAAAAATACCTTTTGCACTGAATAGTTGCAATTTTTTTAGTTATACGTGTAGTTCAAATTATAAAAGTAACAGTAGTGTATTGCTGCTGATTGGATGACAAATAACTTATATTAAGATTTTAAGATGTTACTTTTAGTAGAATGCATGCTGAATTGGAGTCATCTGCCAAATGGTTTTTTGCTGTGATTCACTTTTTTAACAAGAGAATTTATGATTTGTTTCAAAATACTGTTTTACAGACGATGTTCTGCATACCACTGTTCCAGAACGTAAAACACACACCGCTTTCTCGCCTTTACTAACAAGGCCGTATTTCTCGGTGCACCAAGTTCGAAATTCTCTGTTACTCTGACTACTTTTGGTGCTTTTGCTTAGATGTTAATGCCGTTAAATAAGAGTTAAAAATCGTAAATATAACCCAAATAAACTTTAAAATGCAGTTGTGTCAACGAAATTGACTATGCCATGCGTAGATAAACCTTGTGTCATAAGCATTTGTAGTCTACGATGTATCTAAGGCAAGACAATAACTAACGAGTGTGCTGCCCGCCGCCCCGCGACCCATCACTCGGGTTTCTTCATAATACTTCATAGTAAACTTTGTTATTTTGAAAAAAAAAAAAAGTGCAAGTTGTTGTGATCGCTGGCGTGCCTAAAATATTGTGTCGCGTGCCATCAATGGCACGCGTGCCACTGGTTCGCCATCCCTGTCCTAGGAGATGATATAGAGAAAGCAATAAACCCTAAGTGAACAAGCGCAAGTAATCAATTTAATTTAACCTAATCTTATCAATTCCTAATCCACTAATTTAATACAGTGGCAAACACCGTTCTTGAGCTGCGAAAATCAACTTTATTACATCTCACCTTTGTAACACCTGTAATAGTTTCTCAGCTCCTTCTATTTACAATTACAAAACTCTGACTGAATATAGTCGAACTAATCTACATATCAGGGTTTCTTCTTGAGAGGGATGGCAGTGAATTAAACGCTAATGCTAGCCCAAAGATTCCCCAAGAGGATTCGTAAGAAGATTCCGTAAAGGTCGGCCACACGCTTATTTATGAATCATAACAAGTGATTAAAAAAAGTGCACGCGTCATATAAACACCAGATATATCAACTAGAGACTGTTGCAACGGAAAACGCTTCAAATGACTTAATAAATAAGACATGAATATTAACTGCAGTTTTGTCTGTGACAAAAACCTTTTCTAAATAGAACTGAGAATGAGTGAGCATTGTAAAGCAACACGTGGGCTATTGGCGACGAACCTTGTCATTCTGAGCTTCGGTCACGTGACGAGAAAGACATAACAGCTCGATTCCCCGCTCTCTATACCAGGTCAACGAGAAGTCTCTGAGGCACGACAGAGTCAACGAGCGTTAGCCTCTCTAAGCATCAGGTTTTCAACTCGTACACGCCGGCTTTGAGTCCCAGACTATTACCTCTAGGCCACAAAAATAACATTCTTCGAAAAGAAAAAGGGGGTTCTCTCTCTCTCTTTTAATTTTGTGAAGAAAACACACATAATGACGTATGCGATCAGGTTAAAAATTCTGATTATGCCTCGTGAAATATTTTATTCAACCGAAGATTCTTTACTCTAAGCCTTTTGTGTAAAGAATAATTTTCGAACTAACAAGAAATCCTCTGAAAGGATTTAATTAAAAAAAAATCTCTCAAACGTGCCAAAGTAAAACTTTTGACAGATAGGAAGAAGGAAAGAACCAGCAAACTCTATTTTTAAAATTCCATTCCGTTACAAAACTTTCGAAACATTTTATTTGAAAAAAAAACAACAAATTTTACCTATTTTTTGCTATTATCCACTTAAAAGAAAAGACTTGAATTCTAAATGTTTTTATTTATTATCTTTTTTAAAAAAAAAAGTTATTTCAGCTGTACTACTTATTACTTTTGTTTTCCTAAAACAGCGAAACTACTGAAAGACATTTTTAAAGAAATTCAGCAGTCTGCTTTCTTTTACATTAACTGCTAATAAAGTCTGGTAATATATCACTTTTTATGTACTATTCAGTCATTCCCGGGAAGCGGATGGCCACGATAGTCGATTGGTCATGGTCAGGAACTCGTGACCAGCGTTGGAGTCATGGTCGCTTGGGTTGATGCACGTTAAAGTTGGCAATGCGTTAGTGAGAGTTTTTAGTAAAACGTCGAACTCTAAGACCACACGAGGACTATTAGCGATGGCCCTCGTCATTTTGACTCAAGTGACGAGGACGACACCTGAGTTTGCAAACCCCTCTCGGAACTTCAATAACACGTCAACGGGACGACTTTGAGAATCGACAGATTTAACGTGCATCAGACCCTCTACATAGAGGGTATACACAGTCTAAGCCCTTATTGGATATTTTCTTGGGCAGGAGGGAGGGAGGCTAGTCTATGAGCAATCGAGAAGAACATTGAAATATAAGAGAGGGAATAGCATTAACTGACCAGAAGACTTGCAGTATCCGAGGGTAGAGGGCTCTAGCCTGACTCGTAATTTGGAATCACGATCGGATGATGAGGGCTATCTCAGTTGGCACCCCCTCTCGAAATTACTACAACATACCAACAAAAAGACTTTGAGCTTCGACTGGTTTAACGCGCATCAAGTCCTCTCCACGGCGAGTCTTCAGTTCCATTTTTTTCAGTCAAGGTCCGAACTCATCACACACCGGTCACGAATCCGTGACCTTGATTACAAGACTACCACGGACACATCCCAAATGTCAATGAACACTTTTCACAAAGTTTGCAGATAATTTGTCAATAAACCTTAAGGTAGATATTTCGACCCCGCCACCAACCTTCTTTCAGATACTTAAATGTTAAATTTCATCCTACGTCGGAATGATTGGTAATGAGATAGCAGGCTCAATGACAAAAGCCTGTCTCTTTGGACCGTTCCCGGCCTGATATGCCTTGTACTTTCAGCAAGGTGTTCTTTTTTAGTAAGAAAAACTAAGTGATCTCTGGAGTGTTCCTCCTAAACATGTTTGGTAACCCGAGAGCACCCTGGTGGTGTTCTACTATTTGAAGGTCATAGAGGTAAGCAGACTTGCACACTTGGCCACTCCCTGGCCTGATATGCCTTGTACTTTCAGCAAGGTGTTCTTTTTCAGTAAGAAAAAACTAAGTGATCTCTGGAGTGTTCTTCCGAAACATGTTTGGTAACCCGAGAGCGCCCTGGTGGTGCTCTACTATTTGAAGGTCATAGAGGTCAGCAGACTTGCACACTTGGCCACTACCTGGCCTGATATGCCTTTTACTTTCAGCAAGGTGTTCTTTTTCAGTAAGAAAAAACAAAGGGATCTCTGGATATTCCTCCAGAACGTGTCTGGTAACCCGAGAGCGCCCTGGTGGTACCCTACTCTGAAGGTCATAGAGGCCAGCAGACTTGCATATTTAGATTTGCCAGAGAACACTTGAAATCTCTCACCTTTGAACAGAGGCTAAAAGTTTTTAAGAGCTGTACAAAGTGCAATGCTGCTCAGTAATGCAGTCATTTCACATCGTTTAAATTTTAACTTGGACGAGGTGTTTTTGAAACATCTTTTAGTATTGGATTTTTTGGTATACAGACTGATAGTCTAGTCTTAGATAGTTTAATTGGGGATTAGAAACAACAACATGAACACTTTTAACAGATATTGAAATAACAAATGAACTTCGGAACCGTGATTTTGAAAAAGCGCATAAATGGATAATTTTCATGATATTTAGTGTCACTTAGATTAGAATACATGTATATAATTGTTTTAAAGACATTTTACCAAAAAAAATTATTTAAATACAATGTTTTGGCAAAAAATGAACATAGAATTTTCCCATTTTCAAAACATTCTCCTTTTGCGAAAATTCCTTCTATTCTAATAATATTTTACCTGTATATAGCTCAGACCTCTGTACAGAGGCTCAATTAGAATTTTTGAAATATATAAATTAGAAGTGGGTTTATCCATATTTTACGACAACAGAGGGGAGCAATTTTAAGAAAAAAAACGCCTATAATTGTTTTAATGGGTGGTAACTCTGAATAATGAGAATTTTTCAAAAATTCTACTTGGGCCTCTGTAGAGAGGTCTGAGATATATACAGACAAAATATTATTATAATGGAAGCCTTTTTCACAAAAGGAGAACATTTTGAAAAAAGATTATTCTAAGTTAATTTTTTGCCAAAATATTGTATTTAAATAACTTTTTTTTTGTCAAAATGTCCTTAAAACAATTTTGTGCATGTATTCTAATCTAAATATCATGAAAATTATCCATTTATGCGTTTTTTAAAATCACGGTTCCGAAAGTAGTCGGTTACCTTAAATTTTATAATACTGATTCGTAAATGACTTTTACATTTAACCTGATAAAAGTTTCCTTTATGAACAATTTTTTTTAAAAAATCTTTGTCAACAAAGCCAAGATTAAGTCTTTGTTATGTGACCAAATATGGCTGTCTTCTGGAACCTCGACATTCCCAGGCAGTAGTAAATGAAGTCTACTCTAAATAAAGACGAATCGTTCATTCGAATCAGAAGGAAAAGTAAGGATACTTACGAAACACCTGAATTTGTCTTCATCGGCCTTCGCCACTCGGTGCTCTAGTTTGCCCACCAGGTATCGATTGGAACCTTCCTTCCACGTCGCCAGGCACACCAACTCTTCCGCTGCAATGCAAAAAAAAAAAAAAAAAAAAATTACTTATAAAAACGAAGGTAATATGAAATTAAACATGAACCTAACGATCAGGATGTGTTCAATTATATATATTATCGTTCAAGAATATCGTGAATAAAAATTAAGACTTTTTTTTGTAATTACTTATTTTGAAAAGAAAATCGTTTGGCACTTATGAAACCAAACGATTTCGAAGTGCAATAAAACTTTTATAATATTTTGAGTGGTAAAATTTTTAAATTAGTTTTTCTTATTTCTTTTTTCATAATTATTTCTTTTGAAAAGAAAATCGTTTGGCACTTTTAAAGCAAAACGATTACTAAATGCAATAAAATTCTTATTATACATCGAGTAGCAACACCTTTACAATAGTTTTTCTTTCTTGTTATAGCATGTGCTGTGCTTAAGGTGATTCACTGCATTCGGATTTGTGATTTTGACAAAGTGTATTAATTGATAATCTTTTTGATATTTAATTTCAGTTGAATTAGAATACACATATAAATGGTTTTAAGAATATATTTAGAAAAAATTATTAAAAGGATACTTTTTGGCAAAAAATTACATTTTTTCAAAATATTCTCCTTTTATGAAAAATGTTGATATAGAAATGATACTTTGCCCATATGTAGCTAGGGCTTCTATACAAGGGCTAAACAAGGATTTTTGAAAAATATCACATTATTTTCAGTTTCTATCAATTGAAACACACACACACATTAATGGGTGTTTTACTTAAAATTTATCTACTGTGATGTAATAAAATATGAATAAATCTATTTCTAAATTATATATTTCAAGAATTTTAGTTCAATCCCGGTATAGAAGCACTAGCTACACATAGGCAAAATATTATAATTATAGAAGCATTTTCCAGAAAAGGAGAATGTTTTGATATGCCATTATTTACTTTTTGCAAAAATAAATAAATAAATAAAATAAAAATAAGATTTAAATAATTTTTTCTTGTAATGATATTCTTGAAACATTTTTATATGTATATTGTAATTCAACTGACATTAAATATGAAAAAAATTATCAATTCATACTCTTTTTCAAAATCACGACTCAAACGTAGTCGCCTTAATTTGTCTTTCTTATAACGCTCTAGTGTTGCTTAAAAAAATAAACATCAGCTACTTTACTTAGAATAGTTAAGAAAATAAATACAATTTACGTCCCATGATGGTAATTTTAAACAGGAAAAAAATATATATTAGAACCAGCATATCATAAAATTTAAACTGCTCATTCCAAAATTTAATTTACATACTTACTATTACTCTCATTACTAATAACTATTACAGTCGTTAAAACTATTTCCAAGAGCAGATTATCCTGTCTGAAAAATAATTAGAATTACGATTTTCTCAGTTTCAAAACAATTAATTATAAATGATATTTAAAATCTCAGAATTGTATCAGAATGTCTTAGTTGCCTTTATCGATCACATATATTGAATGAAAGTACGACACAATTTTCGAAAATTTTTAATTGCGTGGCATCATTAGAGGCAAATTGTTATTTTCAAATTGTTTTATGATTTAAATTAAGTGCGACTGTTGAGTTTTATCGTTTCAAACATCTCTAACGACAAACGATGTTCTATTTTTTTTAAAAATTAATAATAGAAAACGATAATTTTTTGATGAAACTTTAATCAATAAAGAAGTAAAAAAAATCATTCGAATTGAAAGGGAGTAAAAAAAGAAATTATCAACAGAATTTTACATTATGAACTACACATTTCCTAATAACCAACGATAAAAAAATAATGTTAATTGTTCTTTTTTGTTGTTGCTAATATTCTTCCCCCCCCCCATTCTCCTGAGCAACTTTTAGCGGTATTCCACATATTTAATCCCTTTTAATTTTTGTCTGGTAGGAAATACTTGTTAGACAGTCACGATGTGAAAAATCTCGGTTACACCTGAACCGATTTCTTTCTCTCTTTTTTTTTTTTTTTTTTTTTTTAAAAAAAAAATGTTTTAAGGTACCTTTATTACAAACGATCTCAAAAGTAATCAATACTTTCACTTAATTTTTTTCGCATTTTCATTCAAGATATTAATCTAAGGATTAAAAGGGATTATTTTTAAAAGCGCCGGAGTTAATGAGGGAAAAAATAATAATCAGGAAACGCTCTTATTTTAAAAAAAAAGTTTCCAAGTCCATCGATCAAAATTTTTTTTAAATAAAAAATTAAAATACTCACACAAACTCCATCATGAGTTTAGGGGTTTATTTTAGAAAGTGTGTAAAAAATTGATCTGGAGATATTTAAAAGCAAAATTACCACTCTCGGAAAAAAATTTTTTTTTCCAGTTTTTTAAAATAATGTAGTGATATAAGCTCTCAGTTACTTATTGGTGTTTTTATTCCCCATATAAAATAAATGAAGAAATATTTTTCTTTAAAAGAAAAGAGCAAGGTCGTTTAGTTCTTATAATCTTTATAATACTTTTGAAGATAAAATGAACAGGTGATACTTTATTTTTAATTGAAAAGGATTTAGGATACGATGCACTTTTGATTACACAGCCTCATTTCTCTTGTGCTTTTCCTGTTTTTTAAAGCAAACAATATCGATCTCGTTGAATATGTATCACCTACAGTAATTATTCTTTCCAAACGAGCAATAAATAAAGTGAATGCCGTTTTTTTCACGAAAAAAAATCATATATAATTAATTTTATTTCAAACATTTTTTGCCCAGAATGGATTGCAGAAAAAGGGTAAATCGATTGGTATCAAGATAGTTTCATTAAAAATTACAAAAAAAGAACGATAATTAGGGATTGCAATATAGAACTAAAAGTTCAATACCGGTCTTCGGTATTTTGTAGGTCTTAATACCGGGATACCGGTAATAGAAATTTTAGAAAAAGAAAGAAAACACAGGTGTTTCTTTGTTTTATTAGAGAGAGTAAATATCACAAAAAATCATGTGTAACTTATGAATCATAAGAGCATATAAATAATCACAAAAAAGTAAAGGAGCATCTTATTTATTTAAATCACAAAAAAAGTTAAAAAACCACTATTCAGTCTGTGGTTTTTATCATATACATAATGAAACCAAACCGAAGTATTATCAACTGATTTGTTATGTTCTTTAAAGAAATTCTTATTACTACTACCGGTTATTATTTATATGTATATATATATAACAAATCTGAAAAATTTGAACCCTAAAGTATGATATGTAAATACAATGTGAATAACAAACCCACTAATTTAAAAAATTTCGAAATATTACGCACTTTCTTCGCAACTGCAACCTCGTTTTCACAGATAAGAGTACGAATTTTGCGCGTTTGCAGTACCGCTCTTTGGCCCGCCTCCTCGAATGATTCCTATGTTTTACCACTTTTCTTGATTGTACGATGCCACTTTGTAATTAATTTCGCCCGTTAGGGAGACATAAAAATAAACACGAACACTACTTTGCGATCCCTGAACATAGAGTGGAGATTTCTACCGATACGGTAGAATACCGAAAAAAAAAATAGTAAATACCGAAAAAACTTGTGAATTGCGGTGTTACAAAATTTTAGAAATGGCTCAAAATACCGGTATTCGGTCTCCCAGTATTGTAATCCCTAACAATAATATATGTAAATGCCACAAAAAGTATAATGAAAAAGTCATACAATGAAGATATGACCCCAAATCAGTGATTATATTTTAATATACAGAGCATTTCTTTTACACGATTTCATAGAATACATTTAAAATAATTGGGTGATTGTATGGTATGACATTAAAGAAGTAATATCATAGAAATCTTCAAGAAATATTCTCATGTAGGAGAATTTCTTTCATTCTAAATCCAAAAATGTTCCGTTATTAAAAAAAAACAGAATTTTTTTAAATGTATTTATTTTATAATTTTTGAACTTCATGATATATCAAAAAATAATTAAATTTAAAAATATATATTATTATATTGAATACAATAGTAATAGTTTACAAAAAAAGAAAAAAAATTATATTTACAATGAAATTACAAACATAATTAACACGGTTGCAGCAAAAAAAAAAATCTTATCTAACTATTCTATTAAATACCAAATCTTTAAAAATTATTTCATACTTAAGTAGAAAAAAAATTAGAAGATGATAGTCTTTAACACACGATTTTTTCCTTAAAATTAAAAACAGGAAAATAATTAGAATATTATACATGTTATAAAAACTACCTCGACATTTTTTTTACTTTTAAACTATCAAATAGCAGGATCAAAGCATTTTACAACCATTCCTCTTATTTAACAACTGTAATGTATTCACTGAATACATAGTCATAATAGTTTATTTAATACGTAACGCACGGAGCGCATAAATTTTTAATTAATTCTATAAATTAAAATGGAATAAAATGCTAGAAATTTCACTTTGATAATTAAAGTGGAAGAACATTTTTCACAAAGAAAGAGAAATTTAACTAACGCAAACTCACAATTTCATCTCTGTTTACTTTGAAAGAATTTTTAATCCAGGTAATTATTAAGAGAAAAACAAAAATTCCGCGGAATTTTAGTTAAAAATCTTTCAAAAGCTGTTAGATCTTCAAAGGTTAAAAGTGAATAACCTTACGCTTATAATCTTGCTATCACTATGAATATTACTTTGTTTCATTACAAAGGAAAATGAAGCACAGCACAAAGATTATAAATTGGAATTAATTCTAATTAAATTAAGCGATAAATCTCACAATGAGTTAGTTAACACATAACTGGGATATGGAGGCTCAAATATAGTGAGAAATTGTTTATGAATTATTTGTGTGTGATAAAGGAATAAAATTCATTTCTTTATATTCAAAATATTAAAAGTTTTTTTATCATTGAAAAGGCTCTTCCTTTTTTTTTTAATGTAGGAATAAAATAGTTAAGCATTTCTCTGATTATATATCAGAGGCTAGAAGGTTTAAATTTTTATAAGCTCATAATAATGGCAAGAAATTAATTCAAGAAATTTAGAAAATCCTTTAAGGGGGTTAATTTTGCCTTGAGTGCTGAAAATATTAAAATAGATATAATTCTTAGATATTACACTTAAGGTATATCCGACTGGTTTAAAATCATCATTTTCATCAAAAAAATCGAAATTTATTTTATAGCCCATTTTTGTAGCCTGTTTAATAAGCTTTCTAAAAATGTCGTACTTTTAACTCTGAGTCAATTAGAAAAGAAAGTTATAGCTGTTTTTATTTGAGGCAGTAAGCCCAAATCGAAACCGGAGGTGTGAGTTTTCAGTTGATTTTCACCGGCAAAATGAGATTTATATTCATTTAAAATATTTTTACGAATTCTTTTTATGTTTAGTAAACTTTATTTCACTTTATAAATTTTTTAATAGATATATTTTGCTTGAAAATAGGCAACGGTTAACTGATTGCAATGTTTGTTTTGATTTAAACGAGTTGCTATCTTTTTATCATTTTAGATCTCTTTATAACTTTTTTATTAGTACTTTTATATAGAATTATA
>BMAV01013287.1:58971-77890 GCA_019973955.1 Trichonephila inaurata madagascariensis
GCTGGTGTGATACCTTTTCCTTTCCTGTTAGAACAGCGACGAAAACTTAATAAAATGAAAACTGTCAGCAGGAATAGCACCGTCAAGTATTTCAAATTCAGTTCCGTGGAAAAATCTCCTCGAAATCGCATCGTCACTTTTCTAGTTTTACTTTGTGTTCTTTTCGGTTTTTGTTCCTTAATTTTATTCCCTTTTTCTGAATGCGAGGCTTTCTTCCCCCCTTTTTAAAAGGAAAAAACCCGGAGTGTTTACGAATTTTGATGGGTTTCCTAGCGCGGGAAAACAGCCAATTTACATTTTCCTTTAAAACTCAAATGTTCCAAATAATCCTGTTAGCTTAATTTATTTTTAAGCCTTTCTTTCTTTCCCCTTTTAGGAATAAAACAGTGAGGATTTTTCTCATTTGATAGGGGAAATAAATTCGAGTACAAACACTGGAATTTTTAGTTATTTTTCACGAACTCATTTTAGTAATTTTTAATGCGCAATCATGCTGCTTATTTGAAAATAATTAGTGTTTCTATTTACTAAGCCTAATTTGCCCTATTCGAATTAATTTAACGATAAAAGTAGAATTTACTTTTGTTCAACAAAATACCGTCAATGAAATCAACTAATTACATTTTAAAAAACACAAGCGGAGTAATACGTTGATTTAAATATTAATTTTCATAAGTTTTGATGTAAAGCGACTGCTAGATGAGTGTTTAGTACCTTGTACGTAAAGATTAATAACAGTTTAACTTATTTTGCTAATTGTAAACCATTCATTTCAATTTGCTTTAAATTGATATCGTTTAAAAAGTCACGAAAAAACTTACGAAAGCAGAAGTAAAGGTTGTTAAAATTAAAAATAGGTTTCTAAAAATAAATGAAGCTTGCATAATATTAAAACGCATTTTAATATATACTTTAAATGTAGTTTTATTGAAATCAACTATTAAAAACAATAAACCAACATATGAAGATACAAATAAAAAATAATGCATTAAAACAACTTTTCCACAAAATCAGAATTGCACTTTTATGATAATAAATTTCGTAAGGTATCAATATTTAATTAAATTAAATTTTATAAATGTTACCTTCTAAATCTTAATTTTTGAATGTTTTTATAATAATTAAATCCCTGTTTGAATGTATGTGAAAATTCCAACTGTTCATACATGCCGTCTAAGAAAAAATTCATGATAGTAAATTTCCATTTTGAAAATAATGAAACGTATGTTGACTGTATTTATGAAAAATGCATTAGTATACGATAAGAGGGAAAAAAGAAATTTTAACTAGATAAATATTTGGTTATGAATTATAATTTTTAAAGTCTCGGGGAAAAAATAAAGGCATTTCAATAAATTATCTTGAATTCCAAATTGTGTTACAAAGAATTAAAAAAAAAGAAAAAAGCTGGAAATGAATTTTTTGAAAACACGATAAACAAACATAAATTCGAATTATTTTTATTTCAGCTATAATGAAAATGACTCTTTCTTTAGATTTATGATAAAAGTGCTTTTCTTTTTTGTCTAATACCATCTGCTGAAAGAAATCATGTTAATCATCTACATTCGGAACCGTAATTTTGAAACAATTCATAAATAAATAACGCTTTGATATTTAAGAGTCACTTGAATTAGAATATAGGTGTAAAATTGTATTAAGAACATTATTACAAAAAATGGTTGTTGAATAAAGTGGCATTTAAATAACTTTTATTCAAATGTAACTTTTTTTTAGCAAAAAATGAGAAATGATTGCCTTTTAGGAAAAATGCTTCTACAGAAATAATATTTTGCCTATATGTAACTAGCACTTCTATACCGAGGTTAAATTTAAATTTTCGAAAAAAATCACATTATTTTTAGAGACATCCAATTAAGCGATGACGAGTGTTTTTTGTTAGAATTTCTTCACTCTGATATAATATAAAACATGAATAAATCCAATTCTAAATTGTATATTAAAAAAAATTTTAGTTAAAATCCAGTATAGGCCTGTGAGAGGCTCGCACCTCTCTCGGGCACCTAGATGTGTGGGAGGTAGGGAAGAAACACTCGACATGATCCAATTAATCTATTTATTTACCACACACAATGAAAAGACACAATTTCAACTAATAATAGTAAGAGAATGTCTCGGTGCTAACCACGAAAATCGAACAACGACGGGTAAAACGCGAACGATTAGGAGACTATCAAACTTGATCCTTACCTTAATAAAGGATCTAACCTATCATCCAATTTAATCTAATAACAATTCAATTTTAGTGAACAATCGTCACTTTAAAGTTTCCTCCTAGTAAGTCTCAAATCACAATAATTCTAATATTGTATCTTCAGTAGCAATCTCACCTGACTCGAGTATATCTTCTCTCCTACTCTCACTTCAATCTAGAAAACCTCAACTATATATAGTAAGTTAATTTACATATCACGATTCTCTTCTTCCGAAGGGTTGGTTGTGAATAACGCGAATGGATAGCCCAAAGATTTCCCAAGAGGATTAATTCAAGAAACGCCTATAGATCCGCCACAGGAGTCCTGGCTATATATAGACAAAAAATTTTTTATTACAGTCGCATTTTTCATAAAAGGAGAATGTTTTGGCAATAAGTCATTCTTTCTTCATTTTTTGAAAAGAAAGAAAATTTCAATTTAAATATATTTTTTGTAGTAACATTTCTAAAAAAAATTATATGTATATTCTAATTCAACTGGTATTATATATCAAAAAGAATTATCCATTTATACGCTTTTTCAAAAGCATGACTTCGAACGTAGTCAGTAAGTAAATGCTTTTAATTTTTTTTTATATCGCGATAATATCATTTTGATTACAGAATTCCTACCGTTAAAGTGTGAAATCCGTTATTTCATAGAAAAACTAGGTATTTCATGAAATAACTTGACAAGTCAGTTAAAGTATATAAAATGATTGAATTTTATGATTTAACTAGGTATTCTACAGAACTTGATCGTTAAAAGTATGAAATACGGCACTTGAAAGTCCTTTGAACCGGTTCCAGCTGCTTTTAAATGTGTGAGGGAACTCTTCCTCTCTCTTGTCCCCCTAGTTGTGGAAGGAATCCCAAACATATTCAAAATCAACTTATTGATTGAACTATCAACACTGATTCACTAAAATTTAAGAAAAGAATGTCTCAATACGAACAATACAAGTGGAACAACAACGAGATGCATGAATTATATGAAAACTATGAATACCGACCACTTTAATTTAGGATCAATTCAATTATCCCAATAGCTTATATATATCTAACGTTACTTTAAGTTTAGTGACCCATCGCCACTTTAAATCTTCGTCTATTTAATATTTGAAATATTCAATAATTTGTAGTGATACCCGATCGGTAACAATTTCGCTTGACTCCCGGTTGTTTTTTTTTCTTCTCTCCTTATGCTAGCTAGAAAACCCCGATTATATATAGTAGATTTAATTTGAATATAACAATTTCTTCTTCAGAAGGGTTGGTTGTGAATAAAGGCGAATAATAGCCTTAAGATATCCCAAGAGGATTAGTGGAAGAAACGCGAACAGATCCGTCACAAATGCTCGTTTTAAGAATAATATGCAATGCAATTCAAAGTTTCATCACAGCAATCCTTGCCGTAATAAATAAGAAAACTAAAAAAAAAAAAAATATTTCATAAAGTTTAAATGAATATTCTCTAACACTTTTGTTTGAAAAAGTTCACACAATGTTTTTATGAAGCAATAGTTTTTCTTCCCAGCACAAGTACTTTTTTTTAATATTTAAATATAACTATTGATGCAACAAGTTTTTTCCTTTCTGTTTAACTAATGTTTGTAATATGAACAATAATAAATTATTTCTTCTGCTTTTCTTTTTTATTTATCAATTAATCATCCGCACACACAATAGAGATAAAATGAATTTTTCGAGAGATTTTAGTTATTTGTGATCAATGAATTTGTAAAATAAATTTGAAAATATTTATTTTTCACTTTAACGGTCTATCATTAGTTACTTCATTAACTAGTTATTTCCTAGAATAATTAGGTAAAGTATGAAATTTTTGATCTATTATATACTTAAACTGACTTGTCTAGTTATTTCATTAAATATCTAATTATTTTGTGAAATAACTGAATTATACACTTTAACGGTAACATACATACTACAAAAAACATGCACCATCTTTAAAAAAAATTTCTTTTCAAAATAACTTCTTATATTTATGCAAAAATTCCAAAACTTTTCTTTAGTGGAATGATAGGAGTTCATTAAAAAAACGCTGCTTTATTCGAACCAAATATTATTTTCTTTGGAAAAGTATGGAAATATTCAAACATCTAGACATATCTCTCTTCCATATCAATTCTAAAAAAACACCTGGAACTAGTAAATTGATTATGGATATGGTTCTAGAGTTTCTGATATTTATTGATAACTTTTTCCTCCCTGGAGTGTTTTATTTCTATGGAAAGACTAATGCATAAAAAAATAATATTAAAGAAAACTCCTGACGTGACAGCATGATGACAAATGACCTGACAAATGTTTCCAGACTGGAGGTAACGCCAAGCTTCGACGCGTCGCCATTTTTATTATGATGGAATTTCTCGTTTCGAAAGTGTTGCCAGCTCGGATAACGAAAAAAAAAAGTTTTAATATTTAAAGGCGGTGAAAAGGCACTTTCAGAATTATTTTCTCCTGTTTACGTCAAATAGTAAAAAAGTGGTAAAAAGACATCTATATTCTTTCTCAATTTCAGTGACTTTTTTTTTATGTTGTAGTAGCACTTCTTTTTTTCCCCTTCTGAGCAATCTTTAAATAAAGTAATGAATTCTAAAAAGAATTGTAATGTTTTTGATTTAAAATTTAAATAAAAAAAAGATAAATTTCATATTAAAACTTTGAAATTAATATTTTTCTTACGTGATCCTCGTCTTTTTTTTTTCTTTAATTTTCCATTTCATTTATTTAACATCTCAACGAGTTCAAATATAAGAAGAAAGTCAATATATTTTCTTTAATTTCTTGTTTTACTACTTTCAAAAGATACATATCACTTTGTAGTAGCGTAGAAGAATTCATGTTGCTTAATCTTTTATTTAAAATGAATTTCAAAGGACAAGTGTGCAAGTAAGCGAAGCGTAGGACGAACAAAAGGGGATCTCTTTCCAGTCCATAAGTCTTCAGCTTTCTCAAAATACTTCGGAAAGTTCAAGAATGTTCTACAGAATCACACACACACACATGATTTAATACTTGAAAGTTAAATGGTCAAACCCTGGGGATGATACAAAATTTTTCAAAAAACTGTTAAATTTGACGACAAGGAACACTGCAAGAACTATGGTCATGGTTAATTTATTACTGTTGCTAAAGAAATAATAATTGTTACGAATTTTGTTTGAAGAATTCTTAAAATAGAGTAAATAATTTATATCTGGATGCGTAATACATTTATATTACTCTCTGTTGTATTTATTTTTTGCTAAAATTGTAATATTCACAAGCAACGCCGTTCCTGAAAATGGCGATTCAATGGAAACTTGACGATAGAGCCAAGTTGACAGCACTTTTGGCGAGTTCGAGACCCTATGGATTCTTCTGGAAATTAGTGGAGAAATCTACTAATATCACGATCTACGACGCAAGTGAATTTTTTTCGCCAAAAAATTGGAAGTCGCTCGTCAAAACTGAGTTGGTCTTGTTTTGACCATTGAAGAATCGACCAACGATTAGTTATTACTTCGGCTGTTGAATAGGATGAGCGAGTCCATGAGAATAATCCTTGATTATTCTTGTATTTTAGACTCTGATAGTTGTGTCTGTGCGCTGTAGAAGGAGGCCTTCTAAAATTTATTCTGCGAATCTAGCTGCTGTATTTCAAGGATTGTTTTTCAACAATAAATTTCCATCGCTTTTGAAGAACTGTCTTTGCATAAAATCCTCGAACCCCGATCCACGTAACATTATCCACCCCTTAAACAGATTTTTTTTAAAAAAAAAAAAAAAAAAACCGGTAAGAAAATTCAATTTTCTTCATTTAAGAAAACACATTTAAGATCTTTGCTTGGGCAAAAAATAAATAAATAAAGTACAAAAATTGATCAAAAATTTAATTTTAATTTTGATCCACATTGCATATAAGAGCCGAATATTGCAATTTTGCACATACGCCACCTTTTATTATCTTTCTTATCAAATTGCTATTTCGAAAGAAACATACCTCTGTCTGTAAAAATATTCATTTATACTTTTTCAACAAAAACAATAACAATAGTATTATTTATTTTAAAAAAATTCAAAACGTTCTTTTGTGTGATATATTTGGAAGTTATGTGCAGCACATAGCCCAACATTGCAATTATTCACATGCAAACACAAACACAACTCTCTTTTTTTCCTTTGCAATATTTTTTAGCACAACGCAGTATCTAGTAGGAGCTTCTTCTTATACTTCTTTTCTTTTCTTTTTTTCTTTCTTTTTTTGGTGTTGGTGGAACAAAACTGTGAAAATGATGTTCCGATAGTCGCAGATTCCGGAAGATTTTGGTCTACCTGTTATTTTATATTTGTATCACTATATGATACAGTTTGGTATAAGTCTCTTTCTTCTAATTTTCTACCGAAATCTAAATTTTTTGTTCACCTCCATTTTATTTATACAAAACATAGGCGTCTCAAATGCTGATAACAAGCAAACAAAGAGATGGAATACATTTTTTTAATAATATTTATCTAAATTTATTATAAACTTGATCTAAATTTAAGAAATCACGAGACGACGGATTGTAATCAGTCTCACGAGTGCACACAGCGCTCGCATATATTCAAGTGTAAAAATCAAAGCAGCATAAAATACGACCCCACTCGAATTATCTCGAGTTTACACAATTTGTCCTGTTTAGCGGGCTCGAATTAACTCGATAGCACACATCAAAACAGGGTCAATCAAATTTTTTTTGTGCCGGGCCACATACATATATTAGCTTTTTCACGCGGGCCGCAATATGAAGATTAATGAAGAAGGAGGGGTGGGGGGTAAACGCCTTAAGGTATCCGACTACGTTCGGAACCGTGATTTTAAAAAGACACATAAATGGATAATTTTTATGATATTTAGTGTCACTTAAATTAGAATACATGTATAAAATTGTTTTAAGGACATTTTGACAAAAAAAATTATTTAAATACAATATTTCGGCAAAAAATTAACTTAGAATAATCTTTTTTCAATATGTTCTCCTTTTGTGGAAAATACTTCTATTATAATAATATTTTGCCTGTATATAGCTCAGACCTCTGTAGAGAGGCTCAACTATGATTTTTGAAAAATTCACATTATTTTCAGAGTTACAACCATTTGAAATAATTATCGGCGTATTTTTCTTAAAATTTCTCCCCTCTGTTGTCATAAAACATGGATAAACCCACTTCTAAGTTATATAATTCAAAATTTCTAGTTGAGCGTCTGTACAGAGGTCTGAGCTATATACAGGCGAAATATTATTATAATAGAAGCATTTTTTACAAAAGGAGAATATTTTGAAAATGGATCATTCTATGTTCAATTTTTGTCAAAATAATGTACTTAAATAATTTTTTACTGTAATGTTATTCTTAAAACAATCTTATATACATTTTCTAATCTAAGTGACACTAAATATCATAAATATTATCCATTTATACGCTTTTGCAAAATCACGGATCCAAACGTAGTCGGATACCTTAAGACCAAGATAACATAAAAAATTGAAAATGAAGAAAATTGATCCAAATATTAAAACTTCTATTTTGCTTTTTTTAATTATTATTTTTTATTATTATCAATGAATTTTTCTAGATAGGAAACATTTAAGAATCACTCCTTCATTTCTGCATCAGTAACCGGTTTCATATAATTACCAATAATATAACAAATTTTATAAGGTGCCTTTGTTACCACTGATAAAACACTTTTTTTTGCTGTAGTAAAGATCTTCGAGGAAAAGTGTCATTAAACGCGCGCGATTCCTTTTTATTAGTATTTTTTTAAATACAACACTTTTGTGACAAATCAAACAATTACTGAATCATGCTTGTTTTTCAATACAAAATAGTTAACTTCCCAATCGTCTTGAAACAACCGATTTTCTTCAAATATTTTTCACTTGCAAGATATTAAAGATAATTTAAAATTAGTGCCACTCATAAAATGGTCGCTACTCCACTGTTGTCTATTATCACTAATCAGGAAAAAAAAAAATATCAATTCGCACTCATACGATATCAACAACAAAAATCCAAATTACTATATTTGATTTCTTAACAAAGAATTTCCCACCAAATTTTTTATAAATAAATGAATTTCTCAGAGCAGTGGGGCATGACCGGGCCACTTAAAAAGCCCCAGTGGGCCGCAGGTTTAGTATTGCTGCGTTAAAGCGTTAAAAGACTTGTAGATACCCAGATGCTTCGCAGGATACAGGGTCAAAATGATTCTAAGAAAAATCCTCTCAAAATTTTTACACATACAGTGAAATACATTTAACGCGAAAATGCTTTAGATGAAATATCAGTTAACATGAAATAATGCTACGGTCCCGACAAACTGCTTTGTTTTTACATGCATATTTTTCTCTTAACACAAAACGAAAATCGCTTAACCCTTCTTTAAAATCCTTAATCCCTTCTCAGAATGAACACCAGCCGCGCAGGCAAGATTTAAAAGGGGCTGTGAAATGAAAAAGAGGTGGTTTCACATGTTTCGTAAAAAGGAGGCTAACTTGGCTTTGAAACACCCTCGGAACAAGCTGTGACAAGCCAATATTGTTCATCTATTTTCCCACTGCACCTCTACAAATGACACACAAAAATATCTCATCTCGCATGAACTGACTTTGGAATTTGGTGACGACAGTGTGAATAAAAATCAGTGAGTTTGGTTCGAATTATTTTTTTCTATTTTAGAAGAATTTTTCTTACGAGCACAATGAAAAAGATCTAGGAGGAGAAAACTGCTATTTCGCTTAAAATGAAGATGGAGCTTTGAAAGGCTGTTGGTCAAAAACAGAAGAAAAATTTATATTAAATTTTATTAAGTTCTTGTGAATGTTTTTGTTTCATTGATTTTTATTAATACAAGCATATATATGTATCTATATAAACAAAATGTACTCCAACAAACTTAACTTTATTGAATGTATGTTTTTTTATTTTTGCAATATCCTTTAACACGAAAAATATTTCAGTTCCCTCAGTTTCGTGTTAAACGATTTTCACTGTATATATAGAAATTATTTAAAATTCTTACAGATCGTTCGATCTGAAAATTCGTCAAAATGAACCTATTTATTCAAGCAAAATATAAAATTTTCCTAATATAGGAACTGAAGAAGAATGAAAAAAACCAAGCAATTTTGGGAATTGCTTTTTAAAAGATGATCGCAACATGAGAGGTTTCTTCAAAAATTTCTGCTATGAATGCACACCGTAATTTGAAAATTTGTCCAATATAATGAATTCTAATGGAAAAGAAAGCCTTAGTACACGACCGGAGGTTTGAAAACCGAATTCCCACGCAAATTACGTTAATTTTGTAGCCAAATATAAATATTTCAACCCATGCCACAAACCTATTAGCTCTTCAAAATAATGTATATTGACTTCAGGTGAGGCATAAATTCCTCTTTCAATAAGCATCAAACAAAATACCCTATCAAAAGGTGAATGGATTTTAAAATAAATAAAATGATAGGGCGCTACAGATCGCCGTGTTTCACATTTATACATTTGCCCAGAATTAAAATTGGGTAGATACTGGAATCCGTTAAGTTTACGTAAAGAATACATTTATGTATGCATTTGTTAGAATAAATATATGGATCTGGCCACGGCAACAAGCTTTGCAGCAAATTGTTCAGAAGTGGAATCTCTGAATAAACATGGCGATCAACATTTGAATTAATCATTCTATTTAATGCAAATGTATCGAAGGAAACGAATTTCAGTTCATAAATTAACAAATGATGCGACACAGAAATATACATTTCACAGATGAATCAGAAGTGAAACAACTAAACTCGGTTATTAAATCAATGACATATCTGAAAATGTATTTAATGTTAAAAGATTCGGTTTAAATCAAATAGATAAAATTGAGATCTTAACTAATGTAGAATTTGAACATACATAAGCGGTTGTAATAACGATTCTTAAAATTTTAGGTTTAGCTTTAGTTTCTTTCAAAATCTAGATATAAAATGTTCCAATGTTTTTTAACTTAACAAAAGAAGATTAAAAATCTCGTTAATTATTTTTAAAAATGTAATAAGAATTCTTAGTTTTACAAACACAAATTCTTTTACGCAAAATTCAAAGAACAATTTTGAAAACGATAAAGAACACACAACATTTTAAGGTGTTAGAATATCTGTAAAAATGGCAAAGCTGCGTCACAATAAACTAGAAATTAATATCAGGAAGATAAAACTTTTTAAGAAATGATAGAAATTTGAAAAACTATTATAATTGCAATAAAAATAACAAACTATACATTTTCTCAAGTTTTAAAAAGCTATAATCTTTTTAGAATGCATAAAACAAATGTAAATCAGAACACGAAAAAAAAGCTTTTTTAGTCTTTTTAAAATGTATTGATATATTCAACAAGAATTTCAATTGTGTATTTGGAATTCTTTTTAAGCAAACCGTTACAGTGATTCGAATATTTAAGTCGTTCATATAACATAGCGAAAAGACATTCAATTTTTGAATATTTCTAGCTATGCCAAGAAACTGGAAACATTGAATCACGCACCTGCGTTCGTAAATAAACTAAAAAGTATTAAACATGACTAAACATTCTAAATGTTCTTAAGGGTTTTTTTAAAATTATTTTTCTTTATCGCTTTTAAACACAATAGGCCCATTATATACAAATATTCCAAACTAATCATATGTTTCGTTCACTTTCTCCGTAAAAGAAAATTTATTCCAGACAATTTTATTCATTCCCCAAGCGATTCAAAAATTAAATACATTATTCCATCTGATTTAGGTGACTTCGAATATCCTACAATAAAATTCAAGAAATATTATTTTCATTCCAATCCCCTTAATTTATTTCAATGTAATATAATTCTAGAAACAAAACAAAAAAAAAAAATAGTTAAAGGAAACTGAAATAATTGTCCCGTTTAATGATTATCATAACAAATAAGAATCATACAAATTAGATGTGACACTTTTTTATAGTAGAAACAGGAAATTAATGATAAATATTCATAAACCGATTAGACAACAAAAAGAATACAGTTGTATTTCAGATTTTATACATATACCTTCAAGAAATCGACAAATAAAAAAAATGGAAGGTATGTGTCTGTATGGAATTGTATTTTTATTATCAACCAAATTGTATTTGTATCATTAATTGTTTATTTGTGTGTTCCTTCATGTCATACTTAATTTCTATTCAATTCTTATTAATATGCATTATGTGCAAAAAAATATTCTTCTTGTCATGCCACTTACCAACGGCGTCGACTATGTATTTTTCTTTTGCATGATGGCAACATGTTTGTTTTGAAAGTTGTTTATGTAATAAGAATATCTGTGGAATGCTTCAGTTGCTGTTTGTCTCTCGCTAATAGAAATTTGCCGCACGAAGCTGCTGGTACTTGTTTACAAAATTAAAATTTCTGTGTTTTAAAAATCAAGAGTGTAATAGCCCTGTTTCTCGACTAGTTTGCAAAAGTGAAGAACAAACCTGGAATTAATTGAAAGAATTTCATTTTATTTTGAGAATTATTTAATACAGAAAAGTGTTTGGTGATATCATTTGTCGTTTATTAACAAAATTAATTATTAAAGCCGAATACGATATTATGACTTATATTATTAACTATATGGCCGAACGCCATATAGTTACAAATTTGCGTGGGGGGAAAGCAGCTGGCGACTCCAATTAATTGAATGATAATAAATTTATAAAGGGGCAAGGACGAACAATTGTCTACACGGAGACAAATCGACGTATAGACACAAAGAAATATTAAAATAGATTATTTACAGTAATGGAAAAACGTATTTGTTATTAAAAAAACAACAACTTTACAGCGTTCCAAAAACGATTCTCTAAAACAGTTCAACAGGAACTCACGACAAATAAAATCTTCATGTCTTATCACAGACAACCCACAAGCAAATACTGATCTCGACTGACTTGACTTCTGAACTCAGAGGTTCCTTGCAAAGCCTCAAGAAAATTTCCACAAGAGTCGATTCCACAGAGTTCTTGTTGGTTCTTAGGCGATATAATTTTTCATCAAATTTGCCATCAAGGGCAAATAAAGCAAATCTGGTAACCCTTCTCACAAATTCTAGGGTTGCCATAATTTTATTCAAGTTAATGCTGGGAAGAGTATTTTCCTGTAAAACTCTTAACCACAAGCATTGTATCATTGCAGGAAAAACAAAATACTTTTTGTGATTCAATTTTGAAACACAAATTACTACCGAAGGTTGTTTAAACAAAATATTTTAATCAATTTATTTTGATTCATTTTATTTGACATAAAAGGCTGTGTAATAACCTCTCATGATGAAAATTTGCAAAATAAAATTTGATTTGATTAAATTCGAACATTTTGAGGTAACCACATTTCATTTCCATCTTATTCTAAATAAATTCTTCAGGACTTTCTACCTCAATTTAATGTATATTTCAAGAAGTTAGAAGAAGGAGCACGAATAAATATGACGAAAATCACTAAATTCCCGATCACAATACATATAATACGAATATTTCGAAATGTAATACTTAGAATTTATACGTATACAAATCAGAACACGCGATATGGAATATTTCAGGTACAATTTCTCAAGTAATATAACTAGACTGTCTACTATTTCTTGTAAGATTTAGAGTACAGAGATTTTGATATACTTTGAATAAGAGTCCTTAAAACTTAAATCTGGGGAATTTTTCATTTGAAAGACATTCTAAATAAAAATAAATAATAAACACAGAAGTTCTGTGATTCAGCCAAGTTGAAAAAGGAAAAGAAAAATTTTAAGCGATGTCGAACACAGACGAGGGTTAAAAAAAATGAACAAGACAAGATTATGTAAAATTACAATTTCTATTTTTAAAAAAAGTTCAATGTCGTTTTTAACGTCACGAGTTATACAGATTTAAATCTGAGTCAGATTGTCTTGGAAAACTTTCGTGAGATTTCGTAACAAAAGTAACAGTTAAAAACGGAATTTATATGTTATTAACATATTGCAATGTATTCAAAAAAGGTAAGAAACTTTAGAAACGAATGGAAGGTCACATTCACTCTTAAAATAAATATCTTTATCAAGCTTTTTTTTTTTTAACAAATAACGCTTTATTATTTTTCTTTTGTAATTTTAAAAGGTTACATGAAATCTAGCACACCAAACAAATAAAAAAAACCCTTTAAGAGTAATATTATAACCAGATGGCAACTTGGTTTTCAATATTTAAAACAAAAAGATATAATGAGAAAACCACAAATGGATCACAGGCTATTTTACAAATTTAACTGTAACTTTAACTAAAAGACAAATCCGAGAAAATTTTGCTAATTCATCAATAATTTTATGATGTATCCCAGCAACAACTGCCTCACAGTAGTAAAAAAATGACAATCTAGACAATTACTGAAATTTTTCGAAAAATAAGCTTCATGTAATTTTTTTTTAAAAAAATTGAATGATAAAAACCTATTTGTTGTTCGACAAAATAAGTGAATATGTTTGGATTTAATTTTGGTTAAGAAGTCATTTTCTTCGATTATATGTAATTGGTTTTAAGTTTCATGCACATGCATTTTTTCCCCCTTATCATATGTAAATTTTGTGGTTTCAATTTTTTTTTTTAATTAAATATTTGTGAATGACTTTCATATTTTTAAAGCACTTGTAGGTTATTAGAGTTGTCATGACTTAGCGACAATCTGGCAGCAAAATGGTTGTTCCCAATGCTATTTTCCCCAAATATAAGATGGCTGCGACATTTTTTAAATTTTTCTTAACATCATTTATTTTTTAGTATTTTATTTCTAGAGAATATATCCAATAGCAATAGAGAAGTATAGCATTTCATAATTCAATTAAATTCGCCAATGAAATTCATTTACCAGGAAATTCATATGCCATAAATATTATCACTCGAATTTTTGCTTGAGAATACTAAAGTTAACATAACGACTCTATCAATATAATCCTAGTTTATATTCACAGTTACCACGAGCAATTTCCTCTAGAGCTCTCAGTGGTAAATTCAAATGCTATATATAGAATCTGTTATAGTATTCACTCCATATATATGCAAGTAATAAATAAACACAAGCAATCCATACTGAGTCGTTTACTGGGATTAAGTACTTAATATAATCAAACGGATACGAATATTTCATCTGGCTGTTGCCACTTTATTCCCTAGAAGCATAAATATTCTAATAATTTCAGAAATATTTTTTATCATTATTAGCAACTCTGTCGAAAAGTAATCCGGTAAAAAAATAGAACTACGATATAAAAACGCGTAGCTCCTCCAAAACAAAATGACATTTTGATACTTATTTCCATAACAATCGAAATAAAATTGCGTAATTTACACAATGGAATAAAAGCGCGGGGGGGGGGGCCGTTTTTTTTTGTTCTAATATAAAAGGCGCGAAACAGACAACAAACAAACAATCTTTTTGATTAAAAAAAACGGCAGTAATGAAACAAACAAAAGAAGACGGAATAAGTGTTAATAAACAAAGTCGCATAAGTATTTTTTTTAAAATTGCATTAACATCATCTATTAAATTTAACAGACAGAATAAGGAAGTTGATTCTATTTTAACAAGCATTTGTGATATGCATAATTAGTTCTTATCTCCGATGTTGCAGACATTTGCTAAATGAATATTACACTAGACGTGGCATATATAAAACATTGTCTGTATCCATGACGCAAACCGTCTTATGCATGATACTCTTAACAATTCTAAATTATTTTAATCCTAAATAAAAATAGAATGCGTGAATGAGAAATAGAATTTTGAATCTTAAATAGAAGAACTTTCAATTGCCAAAAAGTTTAAAGGTTCAATTTTTTCAAGTATTAGTAAGATTATATTTTAAAATTAGCAATGGAATACTTAAAATTAACAAACGAAAAGCCCTTCTTATTATAGTTGCATAAAATTATGGATAAACTTTCGTAGTTTTACTGTTTTGTAATGTTATTTGTGGGAAAAAAATTCTACAGAGTATAAAATAGTCTATAGAATAAGATATTCTATAGAATATAGAATGCAAAGAATATTTTATAGAATTTAAAATAGTCTATATATATAGAGAGAGAGAGAGAGAGAATATATAAAACATTTTGTAGAATATAGAATGCAAAAAATATTCTATGGAATAAATAAAATGTTCTACAGGATAAATAAAATATTCTATAGGATAAATAAAATATTCTATAGGATAAATAAAATATTCTATAGAATATATAATGCAAAAATTGTTTAGAAAATTGTTTATCAAGTATATCAAATCGAAATTTAAAAAAAAATCCGTTAGCTAACTGAAATGTATTGTAAATCACAGATCACAACAAGATATAATTAAAAAAAAATCAACAGTTTAAATTACAGAAATAATGAACATTTAATTTAAATTTCTAAATTATTAATTTAAATACATTAAAAAACAATTAAAAAGAGTTTTTAGATATTTTTTTCTGCATTTAATAACGAAAAATTGAAAAAAAAAAAAGAAAGAAAGAAAGAATACATCGAAATAACATTTTACATTTATACATTAAAAAAACAATTCTAATAATAGTACAAAAGAAATTGAATTCCCAAATAAAATATTTTGAAACATCTTTTCAATTTTTAATCAAATACGGTTAGAAAATATTTAAAAAGGTCACTCGAAAACATATTTTTTACCACATCAAAATTTTTTTGCTACGCTACTTTTCACAAAAGATATATATATATATACCTGACATGAATATTTTCTTAAGTTCCAAATAAATGTTAAATGGACATTATTTTCGCATTGGACAGAAATTTAAATGAAATCTCAAGATTTGTTTAAAAAATTGGATAAAAAAAAGTCGGATACAATATCGAATGAATATTGTGTCCAAAAGAATAAATTGAGTGAAATTTTATACAAAAGAGTTCGAATAAAACAACTGACAAAATATACTTTTTTAACAGATATGAAAAAGAAGTTTTTTAACAACTATTCAAACATGTAGCCAAAGAGAGTTTTCAATGAAAAATACCTCAACTGAAACTAAAAGAAAGAAATTAAATAAATAAATTCTACGCTAATAAGCAGCAAAAAACAAATAAAAACATTTTCCTATTGATTAAATAAAGCGAAATGGTGAAAAAATCAGTTCATCAGCAATTTCGAACAAAAAATAAATAAATAAATATATAAAATATCGAACTATTCAAGCTAAGGAATCCTTTCCTTTTTTGAATGAGAAGTAATTTACCAAAGTAAGGCAAAATTTCAATGGAATAACACGATTTGAAATCAGCTTTTCCAAAGAGAAAGGATAAAATCTTTTAAAGAAAAACGGAAAAATACAGCATAGGGAATTAGTAAATGAATTTCCATTGAACGTAAAAAAAGAAATAATAAAAAGGAATTTTTAAACTACGCTACATTTTTTGAAGTAAAATTGGAGTTGTGTGTTCTTCAAAGAAACCAGAACACACACACAGAAAAAAAAAGTTGAAGGAATGAAAAATATAAACAGAGTCGAGAGAAATCTGCGTTTTTATTTGGAAAACGTGGAAGCTAAAGGGGAAAAAAATCGTTTTTTAAAATGCGGTGTTATTTGTGTTGCCAGATTAATCCAACAAATAAACCACTAAATCTAATTTGGCTTTCACAAATTTAATTCCAGATGAAAACGTAAATAAAAATTGATGCAGACATTTTTCCCCCTCCGTCAAATGATTTTTATCAATAATGTTAAATGCATGCATATTTTTTTCTTTTCGGTGCTGTTAAATTCTTTTTTGTTCAAAAAAAAAGCTTTGGAAACTATGCATCAAATTTAATCTGACAGTTAAATTGAATTTTAAAACCACTTAATAAAATTACAGATTTATTAACAAGGTTTGCGTTCAATTTCTGTTTCGTAAGGGATATTACATAACCATTTTCTGGAAATTAACCAGATGATTTAGTTAATTACAATTTCTCCCCACCCCCGGAAATTCTCGTCTGCATGGATTACTGTTTTCAAAATTAAGAATGATTATCATGACGAAATTGAAATTGCGATATTTCAAAACGAAAAATTGCTTAAGTTAATTAAATAAATAATTATATATACAGGACGAAATAAAATGTTCCTTAGCGCAAAAACTCATTTAATCATTAATTCAAAAATATATGATTATTTTAAAAAAATAATTGTGTTTTAGATTAAACCTTTATTGATGAAGTTTTGTTATCAATTAATCTAACGAAAGATGAAACATTTTCCCAACTTAAAAACAAAATTTCTTCTCGAAATTTTAGTATAAATTTATATCTTTAACTATTAAGTCAGAATTGTTCTCATATATTTTTAAAAAAAAGGATATCTGAATAGTTATCCTATCAGCAAAAAAAAAAAAAAAATGTGTGTATTATTTAATAATTAGAGATAGTGTGTGAGAAAAAAACTTTTGCAATGAATTACAAAATCACATTTGGGTAATACCAGTAAAAAAAATTTATAATATACCAAATTTCAGAAGGATTTATCAACCTTACTAATATTTCTGTTTAATTTAACTGTTAAATTCTGAAGAGTTAACAATACATCTCATTTGGCACCATTTTTAGAAAACTTTTTCCATTTTTAATCAAAATTAATAATAATAGTCGAACATAGATGGCAGCACCTAGAAACTATTTTTTTTTTTCTAAAAAGAAAGAAGTCCGAATTTAGATTAATGCTTCTTTCCTCTTCAATAAATTTTCACCTTAAAAGAAAAAGAAAAATCTTTTACATAGCATATATATTTTTTAAAAATAATTTCATACATACAGCTGATATTATTACAAAAGAATGAAAAAATGGAAACCAGAAGAAAAAAGGTAAAACAAAAGAGACGTTTAAAAATGATATACAATAAATATACAAGAATTTTTTATTTTCTTTATTTTTCATGAACATTTTGAGAAAAATTTATCGTTTGAACCCATAAAAATTCAAAATAAGAAAAGACACGAAATTTTTCCCCCAAAAACATAAAAGAAGAGTAATAAATTAAAACTGATGCATCATAAGGTAAAAGGGTTAAAAAAAAAAAATAATACACTTAGGAACACGGAACCATCATTGTCTGTTTCATCCATGAATTTGTTTAAACCAAAACGTATGTTTAGACCAGATATTCCGATCACCTAAAGCAAACAAGTTTAAACTCAAAAATGGAGGAAAAAACTTTGAATAAAAAAATAATGAAAAAAGAATAGGAGAATTAAAAAAAAAATTAGATTAAACCCTAGCCAACAAAAATTAAATTTTCGAAAAAAAAAAATCCAGAAGATTTAAACCGATTCTCTCTCTGTATTTCTTTTCTATTTTCAAACAATTTACGTTGACATCCAAAACTAAACGTACAATCCTGGAGTCAACATATTTTTTGTAAGTTCAAAAGAAAGAACAAATTAAATAAGAACGACAAACCCCCTTCTAAATTCTTAAACCTTTTATCTAATTTGTAATCGGCGTATTCAGTAACCTATTTTCAGTCTTAATTTCTAAAACGAAAGATTCCAAAAGTTAATCTCCTCACTGAAATTAGGAGTAGAAAACTAATTGGAGACGTCTTTTAAAGGAAAAGGTTTTTTTTTCTCTTCTGCACCTTGAGAAATCCTATATATATA
>BMAV01013287.1:82890-99522 GCA_019973955.1 Trichonephila inaurata madagascariensis
GCTTTCAATCAAATTTTATATTCGAACGCGGGAAAACTGAAAAGGCAATAACCGATAACACACACGACGTGGAGCTTTCATCTCGAATCCAAATAAAATTTTCAAAATTGCTTTTCCCTCGACAAACAATAAAAATAAATAGAACTTTCATCATATGGATCCAGAAGACAGCCTTTTCAATTTAAACTTTTTAAAGCTTAAAAATAAATACATAAAATGATCTGGAAAGAAGAAAAAAACAAGATTTAATTCTATGCGTCGTTTCCTAAGACATTTTTTCTTTTCCTTGATACACGCCAAACGATTTCCAGATTTTAATGATTTTTCGATATGCGGCAAAAATAGTTCTTTTATAGTTTATTATCGTCTCTCATAAATTTGGATACATGAACGCATCGTAGAATGAGCATCGATCGAAAATTTGAATTTATAAGTGAAATTTAACACTAACTTTCTTTAAAAACATCACATAATTAATGAAATTTCGAACACTAAATCACGCATTGCATTTTGAGTATTACCTCAATCATGATACAAATAGAGCATTTTTCCAGAGAATACACCTAGAATAAAAAAAAAGTACGAGCCAGAAAATTTGAAAAAGAAGGCTTATAAATTTTACAAATTGTTTCTTTCTCTTTAAGCGATTAATTGTGAGTGATGAGTATACTTCTCCTTCATAAAAAGTCGTGCGCCCATCGGCTATTTAGAGAGTAATTTTTGAGAAAATCTATTCTCAAATTTCAAGATGTTAAGAATATTTTGAGGCCGGCCGAAGTAAAACAAATAAATAAAAAAATATAAAAAAATTTAAGATAAACTCATGCGTTTCCATATGCACCGGATAAAACAGCGTACAAGTTTGCATAAAGAATTTATTTTTGTGCGATGATAATGATTTTTAGGTGTTAGCCAAAAAGGGGCGAAGTTACCTAGCTATCAAGTGGTGTAAATGCCAATTGTCTGACGTCACAACCATGTGCTGACATTAAAGCAATGGTCCAATGACGTGCTGACTAAAGAATAATTATTGTAATGGGGTAGGAAAGGCAAGGGTGCTTTCTGGTAAGAGGACTATGATCAACCCTACAGCACCTACTCCAGAACTTTCTTGGTGTCAATGCAGGTAGAAAACATTTTTTCAGTAAAGAAGGAAATAAATATGCGTGTTTTTAGGTCTCAGTCCGGGAATTTTCACGGTCATTAAAATTCATAGATCTCTATAAAAAAAAAAAACTTAAGGTCTGAAAGACCGTCAGCCTCGGGACCAAGTAAATTACTTTATAAACCCGTACACAGACTCACGTACAATAAGTATTAAGCTGAATTCACACCAAGGCTGTCAGCGTCGGGAGTTAAGCGTCTAGCCAATCAGAGACTTCATCTCACTCGAGATGAAGTCTCTGATTGGCTAGACGCTCAACGCTTGACGCTGACAGCCTTGATGTGAATTCAGCTTTAGTAATAAAATTGTTAAACACCCACCGCACTAAGACATGCCTTAGAGAAAGAAGCCCTCAGGATCGGACTGAAAATAGTTGAGAATAAGACCAAGTACATGCTTTGCCCTAATTCAAGTTTTAACAATTCCCATTTTAAAATTGAAGAGTATAGTTTTGAAGTTGTTGACAGTTTCTCTTATTTAGGTTCAGAAATTAACAATAGAAACAGTTGTACTACTGAAATCCAAAAGAGAATTACAATGGCTAATGGTTGTTTTAATGGAATTTGAAAATATAGAAAATCAGATCTAATCAAAAGAAAAATAAAGGTTTTATCGTATAAAAGTCTTTTAAGATCAGTATTAACTTATGCATGTGAAACTGGGTCCATGTCTCGAACAGATGAGAATATGATAAGTATCTACGAAAGGAAGATTTTAAGATCCATTTTTGGAGGAATTCAGGAAAATGGAACATGGCGAAGAAGATCCAATTTAGAGCTCTATCGATCATATAAGGAATCTGACATTGTCAACTTCATCAAAATACAGCGAATTAAATGGGCAGGTCACGTTATCAGAATGAACGGAGACCGCACCACTAAAAAAGTCTTCAATGCTCAACCAATCGGCACACGAAGAAAGGGGAGGCCATATTTCAGATGGATTGATGGCCTAGAAAAAGATCTCCTAGTTTTGAGAACAAGGTATTCGAGAACACTGGCAGGAAGAAGGCTGACCCGGAAAAAGCTTTTTGAGAAGGCCAAGGCCCACCTTGGGCTGTCGTGCCACTGAGGAAGAAAGGAATAAAATTGTTAATACACCCATCTTTTTGATTCAATAACTTAATCTGTGACTGACGAATCGACTCTTCATCGCTCGATTTTCGTGACACACATAATTGGGCGCTATAAAATTGGAGCGCCCCAGTTAACTGATTAAATCTAGAAGTGTTACTGAGATTATTATTTTTATCAAGCAGATTCTATGGGGGAAAAAACCATATAAAAATTTGAAATCACTTTATGGCCCAAAATTCGACTTCGAATAGTAGCAATCGAATTTTTCTCATATCTTTCACCATTTTATTTTAGGTAAAAAGTAGCCTATTTTATTCAGAAATTTATTCCTTGTCCTCCCTTTGCTTTTTTTTGTATTTTGAGCATCTGATTCTTAGATTTTAAACCTTAATTCTACTTTTCGTAATGACAGTCATTGATAAATAGTTGCCCCCAATGTTGCTTCTTTGCATTGTTTTTATATAGGCTGGAAAGAACCTTGCTGGAGCTTCTGGAGTTTTCTAGTAAAATAATCATCCTAAAATTTTCTGGACTCGTGTAAAAATATCTATTTTAATCACTAAATTCGGCATCATTTTGGAGATGAAATATATCGTGAAAGTCACTCTTTACTTTTGGCATTATTGAAGAGAATTCTCTTCTAACCTACAAATGACCTTTCCAGTCGCAATAGCATTTGGACAGAGAAACAAACGTTCAAAGATTCCGAAGCAATATGAATATTATACAAAGACAAATAGGGAAGACTGAGATAACAAAAAAAAAAAAAAAAAAGTAATGAGAATAAATTTTTCGACGCTCTCGTAAAGAACAAATCTTTTAGAATAGAGCATAATTTTAAAGATTGAAAGTTCATTGAAATTGAGGCCAGAAGATGGCATTACTATCACGTAAATCTGCATATTAGCAGATGCAAAAAGAAAATTGTAGCAAATGTGCATGGGTGAAAAGCCACCGACGACTCTAATTGTTTTAATACTAACAGATTTGTTAATGAACAAACACATGACTACATGAAGACAAATAGACCTTTATACAAAGAAATATTACAACAAATTATTTACAGTAGTGCAAATAACACTCGTCAAGTTTTGCAACGTTCCAAAACCTGTTCTCTCAGAAGATAAAGTCCCCCTCTCTTATTGCAGTTAACACACACGACAGAACTCTCTTCTGAACTGACTCGATCTTTGTTTTAAAGATTCTTTGGAAAACCTGAAGCAAATTTTTAGAAGGGTCCAATCCCGGAGCCTTCTCGGTGATTCCATGGAGATATCGTAGACTTCGTCAAGGATGACAAAGTCACCAATCTAGTAACCTTAGGCACACTTCTTCATCGTCTTATTTTTTTAAGTTCACGAAGCGAAGTGAGCTTTACCTATGAATCTCAATTTTTTCCACAAGGTGAGTATTACTACACAAAAAATAACATACATGATGTATTAACACTCTATCTACGAATTTTAATGAATGTGCACTATTCCCAATATTGATTTTGAAGACAACCAAAACTGTTTAAAAATACAAAAATGCAATGCAAAAACTAGTCTGAACAGTTTAAAGAATGCGAATAAAAAATTTGTTACCTTCATACCTTTACTTTTCAATTACTACGAAAACCTAAACTTATTCATCAATATTAACTTAATAATAAAATTGTAATAAGTTAATTATTAAATTTTCGATTTCAATATTTAATTAATAAATTTATCTAGATTGTTACAAAACATGCAACGAATACAAAATAAATGTTATTTACAAAAAAAATATTACAGCTCTGTGTTTCATTTTTACAATTGAAATGTAAAAAAAGTTGAGATACATTATTAAATTGCAATATTTAAACATATCATACGTAATAAAACATATTTACTTCGAATTCTTTTTCCCTCTCTAAGAAAAAAAGTGCAAAATATCTGCAATCAAAACATTTTAAATGATGCAGGCTTTTATTAAAATGGTAAAAATCAAATTCAATTACCATTTCAAATAACAATAATTTAATTAAATAATCTTGAGAGGAAGACCTCATTATATTTCTTTTTTTTTTCTTCATATTTTATGCTTAAATATAAATAAGTCAACGTACAAAATCTAATACATAAAAATACATTTTCATTAAGCGAAATGTTATTAATGTTATTATATTTAGATTCCAATTTCAATTTTTTACCAAGATAAAATTGGATACGTTTTTATTTTTATTTAAATTTGAAAAGAAATGCCAGAAAAGCACAAGAGAAGGAACAAAAGTAATACCCCAAAACTCATATATTTTTCAAAAAAATAATCATTTAAATTATATATGGTTGCAAGAAATGAAAAAGACAAGAAAAATGAGCGGATTGTTTGTTCTGGGGTTTGATCCTTGAATTGGCAATTTCTTTTCTTCGCCAATTTTATTATTTGGTTCTTGAAATATTGTTAACATATTCGTATTTGAAGGTTATTTTTTTTTGTACCATCTATCAATGAAATTTAGGGAAAAAAACGTGTTCTTAAAGATGAATTTAAAATATTGAAATACATATGAAAGAATTATCTAACACATTACAAATGAAAAAAAACAAATGAATAAATTAAAGAATTTGATGTATCAAAACTTAATATAAAAAGCCGATCGTTAGTGAGTATTTGTGCATTGCCTGCTTTAACAGATAATGAACTAAATTTCCAAAAAATGTATCGAAAAACATGATTGATTTTTTTTGTTTTTTTGACTAAAGCAAAATTCAAATAAAGATCAAGGATTTTAATCTGTTTAGTGACATATATAATCTGAATTTATATATGGTGAGAAATATAAGAAATAATTAAAAATAGAATCAAATTATTCAGACTTTTAAGCAAGCCACCCTTTTGTGTTTCAAAATTATCAAATCATTTCTTCTTAATTTGGCTTCTTTCTTGGTCTGATTTGGCGCCAAACGGTTTTGATAATTTAGAGAAATACAGTTACTTTGTATTTCTCCTTAATTATTCTTCAATTTTTTGTTAAAGTCAGCAAATTTTTTTTCCTTATTACTAAAAAAGAAATTCGATATTAAAAATGTAATAAATAAGTATTACTTTGTCATTCCTGTGTGATTCGCTTGTAAAAATATAACTAAAGTTATATCTTATTTTTCTTATTTATTTATTGATAATAAAGAAGGAGCATAGAGATTTGATAATAATTAATTTTTGGTATACAGTTGACTCTCGATAATTCGAAGTCAGAGGGACCAATGAAAAACTTCAAATTATCAAGAGGGTAGGAAAAATTCTTTCTTAACCTCTCGAACAGGACTCTTTCACGCCCCGTCCAAATCCCTCCCATTCCTCATTGGAAATAAAATCGTTTCGCACTCGGATCCCTCAGACCCTGTCCCCAGCACCATTGGTTCTTCAAGGAAGGGTCCAGTCCGGCCCATGCTCAATCGGGTGCCACATCCTATAAGTTCCACAGATGAGTCATCAACCGTCCTGTCACTCCGACACAAAATGCACAATCCTAGGCATCTCTTGTTCACAATAGGAACGCATGTGTAGCAAGGCCACTTGTTAAACGAAAGATATGGATGGCTGACATCAAGGAACGGCCGGTCCACTTAAAGAAGGAAAACAATAAAAGTGTCTTTTTGCCTGAGGAACCGGGAAACACAAAGAAGGAATGGATGGTGATCAAAGGTGCTACGTTACAGGTCAGACACGCAGAGGCAATACAGCACAGCCTGTTTGCTACAGAACTCTACAGGATAGTGAGTGTTCGAGTTGTCGAGAGTTGTGTAAGATAACTTCGAAATATCGCGTGTTGTAGTCTGGCCAACCGCAGATTTTACTTCGAAGTATTGAATGTACCAAAACGTATTGTTTTAGTTTGAAATATCAAGAGTTTTTCCTAGGGGCTGAGCATACACTTCGAATGAGCGAGAGGTTCGTATTATCGAAGGTTTGAATTAGCAAAAGTCGACACCGTATTTATATTTTAATATCACAGTAGAAAGTTTTACCAGACAATTTGTTCATTCCAGCAAAACGCCAAATATTTCAGCTAGTAAATTATAATATAGTAGCGTGATATTTTGTAATAAAATCCAAAAAATCGTGTGTAGGTACTACTAATACTTTTTTGAAGTACCAAACAAACAAATTTTTTAATGTATAATTTCTTACATTTCAAATAGTCGTTGAAAAACATTACTTACATACTGTACCTGCATTTTCCGTGTAACAAATTTATAATTTCGGTTTTCCCTCTAATAAATGAATAATAATCAATATATCCTGGGATAAATTTTAATGCCTGCTGTGAATGAGTGAATATTAACATCGCTTATTCAGCCACTCGAGAGCTTTGAGAGACGGACCTCGTCATTTTGAACCATGGTCAAGTGACGAGGATGACACCTGAACTGGCACTCCCTCTCCTAATTTCTACACCACACCAACGATGATAGGACATTAGAGTCTGACACATTTAACGTGCATCAGCCCTTCTACCCGGCGGGTCTTCAGGGGCACTGGGTTCGAACTCATGACACTTCGGCCACAAGCCTGTGACCATAACCACTAGACTACCACGGTCATTTCAGTTAGAAGAAATACTCAGAAGTATTTTAGAAAAATATCGTTAGAGAATATTAAGATGTATGAGGGGAGGGGGTACGATCAGTATAACAGCAGGTATCTGCATGTTCAATGGTAGAAAAAAATATAAAATAAAAGTTTGCAATGAAAATAAGAAAACTAAAACCTAATTTGAGATACACATACACACACAAAGCAGAAATTTTTATATAAAAAGCCAAATTAACATACTTATGGATTTTAGTTTTAATTTTTGATTTTTGGTGTAAATTAACATAACATTAGAGCAATGAAAAGAAAAAAAAACAATTTAATTTTGACAAGGTCAAATGAAAAGAATGACACTTAAGTAGGTACTTTTCTCACCCTCTTGACATCCTTTTTAACCCAGATCGATTTAAAAGAATGATACAGCAGTTCTCATAATTTAGCGTGGCGGTCACTGTTGAAATCTGGACTCGAACGTGGCCTATTTTATGAATTATTATCTAATTTCTACATATTACATTATAATTTAAATATGAACTCACTATTGATTTCTAGTGATAGTTCGACATTATTTCTTGAATCCAAATATAAAATAAACGAAACAATACTGATATTGCTAATGTTAAATCTACACATATAAAGGAGAAAAGCGCGATTCATTCATAAAGTTGTCTCAGGTACAATAAGACCCCTGCGGACTTGAAATTTGGTAAGTATGTTTCTTTTGTTAAGTAAAGATACTTTTAGAGAGAACGAATTTTGCGTAATTCGACTCCTATGGGGTGCGTGGGTGTAACTGGGGTGCACAGATAAAACAAATTTCTGTTTTCAAACTACTACAGCTACAGTAATGAAATTTGGTATGCATGTGGTTGTTGTTGTTGAATTGCGATCCGCTACGGGTCTTATGGAAATCGACTCTTTAAAGGTGGTTACGGGGCATAACTGATAAAAAAAATTTCCCCTTTTTCACTATTAAACTTAGACTTGAAATTTGGCAACCATATTAATTATGCTGAGTAGAGATTCACTAAAGATGGTCTTTTGTGGAAATCCACTTTGGGGGAGGGGGTTACGGGAACGTAAGAGATTATTACACTTTAATTTTAGAAATTCAAGTCATGTCCTTTTTAAATCACGGTATGAGGGTTACAAGAATGTTTTTCAATATAATCGAACGCTTATTGCTAGGACTTAGATTATGTTGCACAAAAATAATGAAATTAGGAACTTCATCAAATCCCTAAAGGAGATAATCAATTGACGGCAAATGTTCAAATAACGTCTCTTCACGGTCATTTCCCTGATAAAAGAAAGGGATTTGAAGAAATCCCTGATATGTTTCAGTGAAATAATGAAATATTGTCAAGAGTTTAAAAGTGTTTATTTAACAAATAGGCTGCATTATTAAATGTAGAAGTAAGTAATACAACAATAGTCAATGAAATACAAATTTATTCGAAACTAATTAACAAATAATTAGATAATTAGGCTGGTATTTTTTTATGTCTAACATCTTTCCTCTCGGTTGCTTACACACTAAAATATCAATCCCTATGTTAATCCTATGGTGCCATTTTTTTAAAGATATGGGGATGAAATTTTGAGGGCTTCCTAACCATACAGGCAGTACGCCTGTATGGTTAGGAAGTACAAGGACTCGACCCCCCGTGGTGCCCCCCCAGGACAGTATTTTGCCAATACAAATCCTAATTAGTTCAATTCATCATTTCACTGAAACAGTTCAGGGATTTGATAAAATCACTTACTTTCATCAGGGAAATGACCTTGAAGAGAAGTTATTTTAACATCTCCCGTCAAGTGATCCTGTCTCTTAGGGATTTGATGAAATCCCTAATTTCGTTATTTCCGTGCGACATATATATATATTCATACAGCATCATGAAATACTCAGCGAGGCGGGCGGGTTGTGGTAAGTATTTTATAATATAAAAATTATTAGTATTATGATATACAACTAAGGCTAAAATGTATACCTTGGGATCCAATTATTAAAAATTCCATTAAAAACATATTTTCCTTCCAGCGAAAAAACAAGTTTCAAAAATAAAAGTATACTTTTTTTTTACTTAAAGGTATCGATTAAACATGAAATATCTTGAATAAAATAATCCAAATAAATGTAAAATTCAACTAAGGGGGGAAAAAAATCTAAAAAGCAACAAACTTTCTAATGATGAAGCCTTCCATTTTTTCCAGCACTCTTTTTATTCACTTTTTCTCTGGATTAATTTTAAAAAAAAAAAAAAAAAAAAAATTATATTCTTTTTCTGTAAATAAATTTCTTAAAAAAGAGAGATCTCCAGAGCTTTCAATCTGATGCAATATTCATTTCCATCAAGGAAGAAGGATGCGAGCATCAACAACAACAACAAAAAACGTCAATAAAAACAAGCTTCTTTTTAAAGAAAAGTGGAGGAAGAAAAATTAGTGAAGTCCTTTTTCACGTCCAATTCCCTTTCAAAGGGGGGTTTAATGCTTCATGACGTATAATAACGGAAACTAATGAAAAAAAAGAAAGCTCCGAAAAGTGGGAAAACAGGAAGTGAGAGAGGGATCTTCAGTTTTCGGAAAAGATAACACGGTATAATTCCAGCAATTGAAATATTCCCCTATCATTTCGTTTTAGCGAAGATCGCTTATAAAACTACGCAGTTACTTAAAATAAATATAAAAATAAAAAAATCCACAGATTCTTTAATTATATAGATGGGTTCTCAAGAAATAAAATGTATTTTACTGAAAAAAAAACCAATTAATAACTAAATAATGGTAACGATTAAAAGGAAGAAAACATTACCAGAAGTGAAGTAATTTAATGATTCATATCTCTTAAACGTTTTAGAAAAATACAATTCTTTTATCGAATATAACTTGTCGTTTGTTTGGATTCTGTTGTTTTACCTAGGACGAGTTTATTTCACGGGCTTGGAAACGACAAAGAGTAGTTGTGGTCCTATACAAAGTATATATCGAAGAAAAATATAATTACTTTCGTATCTCCTTTATTTGGTAAAAAGACGTTTTCACACGCACGCGAACATAAATTAAATACGAAGTAGTTTAAAAAATTTTAACAAATATCATATCAGTGAACACTATTGAACTATACCCCGTTCGTTATTTTCCCTGCAGCAACACTCTCCTTGTAGAAAAATTGAGTTTTACAGGTAAAATTGAAACTTGGAAAAAAAATACAATGGCAACAACAGAAAATGTGGCTAGGGTTCACAAAGTGGCGAGAAATTTGACGAAAAATATACAATATTGTCAAGAAAGCAACGAAAAGACTCTAGAAATTACAATCTAGAGACTATATAACTTTGAAACGAAGGTTAAAGCGGTTCAGATGAGAACCCAATCGAAATCAGAATCTGTGTGTGCGTTTGCTGCTGTAAGGGAAAGAGGCTTGTCTGAGTTCCTGCTAGCGAAAAAAACTGTGCTAAATAACTGCTCCTGGAACGTTGTAGAGCTTACTTAAAGCGAGTGCGTTTAGCACTATTGTGAATAAACTGTCAAAATATTTCTTTGTGTATATACATCGATTAGTGATCGTGTAGTCATGTATTTGTCCTTGTTTATTCATAAATCTGTTGTTTTTCAAATGATTGGATTCATTGACTGCTTTTCCCCCAAACAAATTTGTAACAATATTATTTAAATGAATTAAAGCTCTTAAAAAATACATTGATATAACTTATAAATAAAGATTTTTTTTTTCTAACTTGGATCGAGGGCTTCGAAAATTTTAAGAAACAGTTCCACAGAATACATTACTCTGTTAAGTTGACATGAAAATAAAAACCCTTAACCACTCTGAAAACAATTTTAACATAATTATTAACGAAAAATTGCTTAGAAACGAATAAATTCATGTTATTTATTCGCTTAAGATGATACAATAAAATAAATATTAGTTTATTTTCGCTGCTTTTTATTTGTGGATACTATAATACTGAAAAATTCGAGGCATTTTCAAAAATTAAACAAAACATTTATTATTTTTAATTTAAATTATAAAGTCAAATATCAAATAAAATTTTATTCTGAGTAAGTGCATTGCTTTATATTTTATATAACCAATTAATCTCAAATCAAAGTCTCATATCAAAAGAGAAAATATTTCAATAATTAACTCAACATATAGAAAAAAAAACTTTTATTCTTCGTTTTTTTTCTATAAAAAAAGTAATTTGTCATACATTTGATGATGATTAATGCTATTTTACAAGACAGCAACAGAATTCATTTTTAAAAAAAATGATAACGAAGAGAAAGGAAAACCACGCGAATCTGTTCAACGATTGTAGATGAACAATTTAGAATGATCGATATTCTAAGCTTAAAATTTAAAAAAAAAAGGTACGAAAACAACTACAGCAGAATATTTAGTTTGAGAAGAAAAAAAAACTTTAGAATAAAATTATAAAATGGTAATTTCTCAAACAAAATACAGAAAAATATTACGAAAAAAAGAAAAAAGGAATTATTCCAGAAAGTTCCTTTTTTTATTCTACCACGTGCACAGTTATTAGGGTCTTTGTATTACAATTGAACTCACTGTCGAACTTACAAAGTATTTCTAACATCTTTTCTATTGTAATTTAACAACTATCTCTCTATATCACTATTTCAATATCCACGACAGCCCAATAAATACATATAACAGTGATTTAAATTCAGGATTCAATTTAACAACAATAACACTTTAACTTTTCCAGATTACAACTCAGCAGGCCGCCAGCAATAAATAATCCAATCAACTTAATATAACATGACATCTGTACCATACATCAAGGCGCACAAAAGCAAACAATTGAGAGTCTATTGTTAAAGCCCAATGAACATCTCTTCCAGAAAATATACTTCAAAAGAACAACTTGAGCCAGAAATAATCGCCCTTATAATTTGAGTTAAGATGTACCCGATTATTTTTCACATTCAATGGGTTTCGGAGCATACAATGGCCAGCAGTGTTTTTTCCGACGATCCATCTCAACTGGGTGTAATATGAGGCCATCAGGTCTTCTCCCCTAATTTGAGACCGCTTCTAGAACGGAAGTTAATAATTTAATCCTAAGAGACCTCCGCCATAAGCTTCCGGTATTTTTCAACTTCACTTTTTTTTTATTTACTCTGTTTTTTCTTGGCATCTCTCTTTAGAAATGCATTTTTCATTACAGTTGATGTCAGAGTGAATTTGTGGAAAGACGTTTTTGCGAGAGAATTGAACATGAATGCTTGATTTTAGCTTGTGCTACAGCTATTTTTCATTTGCTTTTTGATATGTCTCCGTATTTATAGATTTCTATTGATACAATAATACAAAGTGTCAGGATTATGTTGTTTCTTTTTTATTTTTATTTCGCTCCATGAGACCAATTTAAAAAAATACGAAAGGGGAGGGGATATGTTACACTTGTATATAAACAAATAATACTTATATTTGACAAATACAATAAAACCAATTACAAAAATATATTTTTAATCCATCAAATGTTTCGTTTAACTTCTTTAATCGCAGCTTTAGAAAATAAAACAATTTCTTTTTAAAAATAACCAGATTAAATTTTTTAGATTATTGGAAAAATTAAAACTTTTATATCACACGGTTCTTAAAATACACTGGGTATTTTAAGACAGCAGTGCATGTCAGAAATCATTCCATAAAGACATATAAAAATTTTACAGACACTTTAAATTTAATCAGTGAAATACATGGCAAAGGTGAGTGAGTGAGTGAGACACTCTAAAGCAACACGAGGGGAACTGACGAAGCCCCTCGTAATTTTGAGCCACAGTTAAGCGACGAGGACGACACCTGAGAAGGCATCCCCTTCTTCAAACTTCCACAGAACGCCAGCGGGAGGTCTTTGCACCTTGATGTATTTAGCGTGCATCAACCCCTTCTATCCAGCAGGTTTTCAGTGGCACTGGGGCTAAAACTTATAATACACTGTTCACGAGTTTGTGACCGTAACCACAAGACTACTGCGGCCACATATTAAAAAAAGAAACAGTAATCAGTTATATCTAGAAGAATCTCTTAAGAATAGAACTTAGCAAACACTGATTCTGACATGTGTTTTTTTATTAATATTGTTACGTTGATCCGGGGTTCGAGGATTTTAAGCAGATCAGCCGCAAAGAACAAGACAGTTCTTTAAGAGCGATGAGAATTTATTGTCGAAATTCCAATCCTTTAAATTCAGGATCCAGCACAGCAATTTTCACAAAATAAATCTCAGAAAGTCTCCACACCTTCAACAGCACTTAAAACACAATTATCGGTGTCTAAAATACACGTATATAAGAGATTATTCACACAAGGAATCACTCGTTCAACAGCCGAAGCAATCACTATTCACTTCAACAATCAGAGCAATACTAACTCATCGCCAGTCAAAACCAGACTGACTCACTTTCGGCGTCCATCTCTCTTTTTATTTCCCTCGCGGATAATTCGAGAAAAGACCCGCTTGCGCCATAGATCTTGAAATTAGTGGATTTCTCTACTAATTTCTAGAAGAATCTCGAGGGTTCTGAACTTGCCAAAAGTGGTCGCCAACATGATCGCAAAGTCATAAAAATGGTCGTCAACTTGGCTCTATCGCCAAGATTTCGCCCATTGAATCAACATTATATCGTAAGGGACGGCGTTTGCTTGTGAATATTACAATTTTAACGTAAATTAAATCTAACTTTGAGTAAGATAAAGGCGTTACACATCCAAATTCAAATTATTTACACTATTTGACACAAAATTCGTAACAATATCTTTTTATAATTGAAAAATAAAGCATGTATTCAAAGACATATTCAAGATATATACATGTTGCTTTTAATTTAATTTAAGGCGGAATTACGTATTTAATTTATCGCGGCGAAAGAACACATAATTTTACCGTTGTTGTTGTTGTTGTTAATGACACCTGTTGGTCGGTGTCAGATTGAAGCCTACGAAATTCATCGCGGCAAAGGGCTAGATGTACGCCTGTCGTTAGCCGTGGATTTAAGGAACATGCAGGTGACAACACGATTTGGCTCAGTTACACCCCTATTTTGAGGAAGAGCACCCTAGATGTGGTCAGGGGTCTCCTACCTTTCTTCCCCTTTCACCAGTTCGACGACTATTTAGAGTACCCCCATGCCGAAAAGGTACTATTCATTTACAATCCTTCTCCAGGATTTAAACAGCTCAGCAGTCAGCGTCACCAACCACTACACCGGAAGGAATTTTGAACGACAGTGAAGTGACTACGACAACACCTGAGCTGACACCCCATCTCCATATTTCCACACGACGCCTTTGTACCACGACAGATTAAGCGTGCATCAACCTCCTGTGAGAGGTTGCCACCTCTCTCTTGGGTACCTAGATATGTGGGAGGTAGGGAAGAAACACTTGCTATGATTCAATCAATCTATTTATTTATCATGCAATGAAAAGAAACAATTTGAACTAATAATAGTAAGAGAATGTCTCAATGCTAACCATGAAAGTGGAACAACGACGGAAATGCACAAACGATTAGGAAACTATCAAACTTTATCCTTACTTAATAAAGGATCTAACCTATCATCCGATTAATTTGATATCAATTTAATCTCAGTGAACTTTCGTCCCTTTAAAGCTTCCTCCTAATAAATCTTTAAATCACAATAATTCAAATATGATACCTTCAATAATTGTCTCACCTGGTTTCTGTCTTATTTCCTCTCCTACTCTTTATTCAAGCTAGAAAACCTCGACTATATATATAGTAAGTTAATTTAAATATCACAATTTTCTTCTTCTGAAGGGTTGGTTGTGGATAACGCAAATTGATAGCCCAAATATTTCCCAAGAGGATTAATTGAAGGATCGCGGATAGATTCGTCACACCCCTATACATTGTGTGTCGTCGGTGGTATCAGGGTTGGAACTCATGACATGTCGACCACGGGTGTATGACCCTGACCACCGCGGATACCCGAATTTTTGCCGAAGGAATGTCATTGTGTATAGTTTATGTTTAATCTTCAATGCGATGGCTCGTATGCGATATTCAAATAAAATAATTTATGATGGAGGGGGGTTGAATTTCGTCACAGGCCCCCTTAAGACCAATCACGAACTAAATAAGCGACGCACTCCATTTAGACGACACTGCCACAAACCCAAACACTCGAGCACCGGACAACAACCCATTCACTTGACCACCGAAACATCCATCCCAAACAAACCGCCACCAAGGGGGAGGACGAAATGCACACACAACACACCGAAACACCCCTTTTAACATATCTTAACCAATCCCCGCACTCTCACCATCCATTACTCCCAGCAAATAGAAACAGGGAGGGGGGGGGGCAATCATCGAAGAGATAGAATCGTTCGAAACAATTTAATGCCTAATGGCGACACAAAGGTCGATTCTGGCGGAGGAATTATGCGCCGGTCGCGTACTCGTGCGTCTGACAAGTGTTGGGGGCGGCTAGTTAATGACCCTCGACTAATTGCGAAACGGCGCTATAAATCCAAACGATAGAAGGGACGGATATTTATTGGCCTTGGTGGGAGAGGGTGGTTTGCGGATTTATCCTGAGGAATTTTCGCCCTCTCAGCGCCTCTTTTCGACCCATCCAAGGGATCGATGGAATATTTTCAGAGTGCACTGGCAACACATTAGGGAGTGTTTAGTTTGTTATTTTAAGGGTTTGACTGCATCAAATCTCGAAGTGCTTGAATTCTCAAGGGTTACTTTTGTAACAGAGGAAAGGGTAATGGGATTCTTCTCGATCAATTTTCTGTAAGAAAACCTGAAAGTTTTCAGACTATTATCGCCTGATAATAAAGAGCTGTATGTCCCGAATAGATGAGAACATTATAAGTATCCACGAAAGGAAGATTTTAAGATTCATTTTTGGAGGAATTCAGGAAAATGGAACGGGGCGAAGAATAAAAAAATTAGACTCTATAACATAAAAATCCTGACATCGTTAACTTTGTAACGGGGTTTTACGCAACTTTCAACTACTAATCCTCTTAGGGAATCTTAGGGCCAGCAATGGCGTTTATTTCACATCCAGCCGTCTCAAGAAGAAACCATGAGATGCAAATTAGTCAGTGTAGACAAAGTTAGAGTTTAATAATTGTAGATCAGTAGGAGCGGGGCCGCTGAAAGCAGTATTACTCTGGTAAGAATTAGAATTACGCATCGTGACTAAAGGACGAATTTTAACTACTAGAATAAATTAGTGAATTTAGAATTATTGAGATACGATTGATTTAAGTTAATCTATTCGGATTTCGTGCGCTTATTCACATAAGGTTGTTGCTCTCTTTATATCACTCCAAGGGTTCCCTTTAGAGATTGCTTGTTCTGGAATATTATCTTTGATAATAATAATTTAGATTTATCATGGATAGTCTTGGTCATTCATCGTTCCCTCCTACAGCTTTAGGTCGACAAGATAATGAGGAAGCGACTCCAGGGGTAAGATCATTACAACTGCATCAAAATACAACGAATTAAATGGACAGGCCACGTTGTCAGAATGGACGAAGAGCGCACCACTAAAAAAGTCTTCAATGCTTGACCTGGCACATGGAGAAAAGGCAGGCCAAATCTAAGATGGATAGATGGCTTAGAAAAAGATCTCCTAGTTTTGATAACTAAAAATTGGAGAACAATAGCAGGAAGAAGGCTGACCTAGAAAATACTTCTTGAGAAGGCCAAGGCCCCGCGCGAACATTATTACTTTAGAAATCAGTTGACTTCCTCTGGGTCGAAATAACCAATGAGAACTCCCTTAGTTTCTAAGGGGGGG
>BMAV01013287.1:103006-153262 GCA_019973955.1 Trichonephila inaurata madagascariensis
GGAGAAATTCCCGAAAGAACAATAGATGGCGACACCGCCTATCTCCACCTCCACAATTTAGGCATGAAACTGAATCCCCAACATCTATAATTTATCTAACTTATATACATATATTTTTAAATGTTTTTTTAAAGAATGAAATTGTCACAATAATTTAGGAGATGAAAATGGCTTATCGCCAAAACAATCCAATGAAATTCCCTTTAGATTGTAACAAACCACAGGTTTTAAGATAGTTACATTTAATCCTATTTTACAGCCATTTTTAGCTTAGAACATTAAGTAATTTTGACAAAACCCCATAAATGTCAAATTTGAATACATAAAATATTTACTTCTTAAAATATTTTTTATCCTGCGGTTAGTGATGCTTCAGATGGATCAAGAAGTAAATCAACGAAATTAAAATTACATTATGTCCAGCGTATTTTTATTTATGTTGCTTTCCGTAACATTGAAAATTTAGCTAAAGTTTTATAAAAATAATACTGTTTTGAAAAGACAACGGGTTATACATGTTATTTATTTAATAAATATGAATCTTTAAACCTACTTATGTTCTTTAAAACAGTAAAATTCTTAAGAAAGCAATTTTTGAAAAATTGGTCTCCGAAACTAGTCTGATGCTTTAAATATTTACTGATGAGATATCCGAGACTTTACCGAAAATTCTGTATACTTTTTCAAAAGTGTTCTAAAATTTTTGATTTTTATAGTATTTTCCCTGAGAAAGAACGAATAAACATATTTTTTTAAATAAAATTTCTGACGCGAAATTGATTTTTTTTCACAGTTGAAATATGTACATTCTTTTTACTCAAAACGAGCACGTGTCAAAAAAAAAAAAAAAAATTAAGTGAATTTCTACTTAGATCAAAGAAAATTTTTATTTTAGCTACTTTTTATTAAATAATTATATTAATATTTATATTAATATAAATATGTAAAAACATAGGACAGAATCACAACATTAAGTGGTCATTAATTTTTATTCATTATCATTAAAGTATCGTATTGGCATCCAAAACAATCGTGTAAAGAAAATTGCAGCTCAAACGAGTACTTTAAAATGTGAGGAAAAAAAACCTTTTCAAGTTTTGACACAAGTCGCCAAAAAAGATGCCAACGTGGCTGTGTATTTGTAATTCTTTAAATAATTAGTTTTAATCAATTAATTTTTATTAATTACAATTAAATTACTGTATTGTCATCCAAAATAATCACGTATTTAAAATTTCATCTCAATGGAGCGCTTTAAAATGTATTTTATTAACGATTGAAAATTTCACCAAGATAAATAAATATGTAGAGTGTGAGCTAATAGTAGGAATTGGAAAAAGGAACTACCTACGAAGAATTTAAGGTTTTGTTGTGAGGCAGTAGCGTACAAAGACTTCAATTATAGGGGGGGGGGGGGGAGTTATTTTCAAAAAAACACGTAGGCGAAAGTGTATATATATAGTAAAAATAAAAAGATTATTGGCCCATGGGAGATTGAGCCTCTAAACCCCCACTTTTGCGCACGCCGTATTTTGATACAATGTATAAATTTGTTACAAAATTTAACAAACGAAGTGTTTTGTCTCTCGCTAAAAAAAAAATTTTTTTTTTTGTAAAAAAAGCCATCAGCATGCAGAAAAGAACGATCTAGCTAGCAGTAGCGGAAAATAGACATTTTCATTTCAAATTATCCCAAATTTTCTGAACCACTTAACTTTCGATTAATAGTAACGCGATTCGCTCCCCAGAGGCATCGTTTTTTCACATACGCACGCATATGCGGTATACTGGCGGCGAAAGGAAAGGCACAAATAAGTAAATTTTTCTCTGAAATATCTCTTTCAAAAACCTTGTTAAGGTCATTTTATTGCACTCCAAAGCCATCGTAACAGTTTTACTGAAAGCAGCGCAAAGCAAAGAATCGTAATTTGGAAGGATAGATACATACGTCCGGGAAACTCAACGCATCGGTTGAGTAAGACGAATATATACGCCGGCGGCACACTTAAGAGATTAAAATATAAGAATATTCCGGAAGTGAACTTATAAAAGGTATAGAAACATTCAATAAAGAGGAATTACGAAAATTCCCTAAAATATATTTTAGCTTTCTGAATTTAAGTAGTTGATATTGCCTTATTGGAATAAAACGCACACAGATACATAATACTAAAAAGAAACCAAACTATGGATTACAATACAGAATCCGATATAAAAGAACATAGAACGAGATAAGACAAATGTACTCACTTCTGCTCTCGGACCCTATAACATCTGCGCATGCCTGGAACCTGAGCAGGAGATGTGAATCGTCTGTGCAGGAGTCCACTGTGGACGGGGGGTTGGCGCACTCGCCGTGGCCCCTGCTGTAGTTGAACACGAACGAGCCTTTGAAGGGGCAGGGCACGGCAGGTGTGTTCACTGAAAAAGAGAGACAGAAGATAATGAGTATGTTAATATACAATATATATATATATGGGTTGGATCCATAAGGCATTGCTAACCCTAATTCGATTGCCTAATTCAGCGACAGCTTTAAAAATCATAATAGGTCTCCAGTTTAGTCCAAAGACTTTTTTGTATCTACATTTGTTGTGTCTGGTGAATTCCAATTTCTTCCTGCTTTAGCACTGTAGGTTTTAGTACTTCTTCACTCTTATTTTATATTACTATATATATATATTTCGTTTCCTTCAGGTTACACGATTACCAATAACGTCTTAGAACTTCTTGAGGCCCTGAGCTCCTTTGCAAACGTAGGGCCGATGTGATCTTTTCAAATAAACAGTATACAGCATATCCGGTCAAATATTCGTACAAGCGGTAACCCATCAAAAATAAATGAACGTGGCTCACAATCCCATAAACCTAGGCACAAACCAACTCGACCGACTGCCATCTTTTGACCAAATGAGTAATGATGATATATGGTGGTAGGTCTTGACCTAGACATGGACATGACACAATAATGCACTTTTACCACCGTCACTAGTTGACATATAGTTCAAATAACATTCGAATTTGCCGTTTTTTGGAGAATATGTCCATTAATAACGTTTGGCAATTGAAATTCGGATCATGGTCTTACAGAGGCCGAATCGAGAATACCCCTCTTCCCGATATCCTGAGGCCGAGCCCAGTTGCTCCATGCCTTAAAACGTCTCTGGATTGAACAGTTTAATAGATTTTGAATAAAATTTCAAAATTGGCTTGAATTAACATCCCTTTACGAAAGATGAGGATAGGGTGCCAAATCACGTGTTCGACCTCGTCATCTAGCTATAGTTCAAAAGCTACGAGTTTTACGGGTTGTAGAGACAGGTGTACCTCTGAGAAGGACAAACAGAGAGAGAAAGAAGAAATGTTCCACCTGAATCGACTTAGAAAGCTAAATTTCTAAAGATTAGAACACCTTCTTTCTATTTAGAAAGAAGGTGTTATTGAAGGTGTGGTGGGATGAGCAATGAATAATTCACAAGATCCTTAGTAAATGATGTGTAAAAGATTCGAGTTATTTAATTTAAATTTAAAAGATTTATGCCGGTTTGAAAATTGCTTACATTTTCATCCCTCGAGACAAAATTAACACCCCTGAGACCCTTAATCCTCCTCGTGTTATTCTTTATCACAATAACGCAGGCCACATGCTGCCGTCATCACTTGCCGTAAGTTAATGGGCTTTGGTTGGGAGGTTTTGCCCCTTCTTCCCTATTGCCCTGACTTGGCACCAACTAATTATAACATATTTAGCTTTGAACAATTCCTTAAGGCAGAACATCTTTTATTATCTTGATGCTGTGAAAACAGCCATCCAAGACTTTTTTGACTCGAAACTGCCGAAATTTTACCAACGTGGAATTCATCTCCAACAAGAAAGATGGCAAGAGGTCTTAGATAGCCATGGGTACTATGCACAATCATAGGTAATGTTCATTTTGCATTTATTTGCACTACTGTATGGGTAATAAAAACGGGTAGAACTTTTGCACTCCCCCAATACATCTCGACTAAACAAAGAATTTCTTTTTTAAAGCAGATCTTCAGTTTTTATTCGATATCACCCAGCAACCCGCCATTTTACCAATGAATTATCACGCCACAAGCATCGAAATCCTTTAAAATCTCGAGATAATTCTTAAAAAGACATTAAAAAAAATCTGACGAAGCAACACCGACAAAGGGGGGGGGGGGACGAACAACAATAATTTCTTAGCTAAAAACCCATAAAAAACAATTTAAAAAAAAAAAGTAAAAATAAAAAAAAAAAAAAGCAACCAATACTCTTTACCCCATTAATTCTATAACTTTCTTCCAAAAACACAACTTTGCTTTTAACCTTTCTTCGCTCATTGACCATTTAACCGCTTTTGGCATTCTTTTCATCTAATTAACGCCAAATGGCGAGTTTCGAAATCTTTTAGCAAAATACCTTCCAGTAACTGGGGCAACAGCATCCAAGACCAGAAATTTCTGGAAAGGAGAGAAAGAGACGCACTAATGGCAGGTTAAAGTGCTGCTTGACTTGGCGAAATTTGGCTCTCTTTTTTTTTCTTTCATTTTCCCGAGTCCACCCGCATTCCAAGAGTAGTTTTCGGCTCTCAACGGTGATGTTCGGTAATTATCGGGATTGGACGGACTAACGGTCGGCCCTTAATGGGTTTTGGTTTAAAGAGCCGACCTTTACTAAGTAAGGTCCATTGGAACTGGAGGTAAGATTAAGAGTGTAAGCGAAAAGAGATCTTGAAATTGCTACACAGAGAGTTAAGTGTTTTAACGTAAAAGGAGACCTTGGTTTAAAAGAGTTTGAGGTTTTAACTAAAAGGATTTTGTGGTGGGCATAGTGAACTAACTGCTTGGAGAAAAAAAAGATAAACGGTTTCGACTTTTATACTCAAAATAGACGTACATTAAAAAGATCTCTACGCTGTGTCTATACGAAATTATAATGCGTGTTTTTATACATATAAGTAAAGAGGTAAGCTGTAAAAAAGAGAGAGAGAGAGAGATAAAAACAATAAAAAAAAAATTAAGTCAATTCCGACTTTGAATAGATGAATAGAAATTATTTGATTAACGCTTGAAATTTTGAATAAGATACATATATAAATAAATATATATAGGGAAAGAGTGAACTAATAGTAGGAATTGAAAAAAGAGCATGATTTGTCTTGTTACGATGCACACCCGGTTTGGCTGAAAAAAAGGTTTTCGGCGCCAACTTTTGTCTTTGTTTTAACAGGTACATTGTTACAACAATAGAGACGAATCTAAGTTGGCGTCAAAACCAGTAATTAATTAAATTAAATTAAATTAATTAACTAATATTTGAAAAAATTGTATTAACATCAAGTGTCATCTACTACAAATTTAAAAAATTTATTTGAACTTGATTGGATGAATAGAAAGTATTTTATTAACGATTGAAAATGTGAACAAGATAAATAAATATATTTTTTTATTTCTAATGGCAGATTATGAACAGTTAATTTACAGAGTTCATCAATCTACCTAGTACATGTACCGAAAGCAGGTATCTCTTTTTAGTGCGGCGCCATATAGGCGGATACCAAGCACCGAGGTAATTTTGACGCCCAGTTTTCAACCTAGAGGGAGGCACCTGAGCTCTGACGATGCGAACCTGTACTAGGATTTAATTTTTCCTAGAGCACCCTCCTAGGGATCTTTTACATGCCGTATAATCATACGACATGGCCGCTGTCAACTTTCTGCATCATGAAAATCCATCGACTTGGGGCGGGGTCGAACCCGCAACCTTGGGTACAGGCCAGCGATAAACCAACAGCCAACGATAAATAAATATATAAATATATAGAGAGAATAAGCTAATAGTAGGAATTGAATAAGATAATTTGATGGACAACTCTCAACAAAAGTTAATTAATCATATAATTTTTTCATAGTTTGGTGTTCACGATAAAGGTAATCGTCCCGAATTCCAACGACGGCGTGTCACGAGTTCGATCCCAGTACCATTAAAGGTCTGCCGTGTAGAAGGAGTCAATGCACGTTAAATCGATCCAGTCCCAAACGTCTTCCCGCAGTGTGGTGTGGAAAATGAGAGGATGTTAGCTCAGGTGTCATCCTCGTCACTTGACCATAATTGAAAAATACGAGGTACGTAGCAAATAGTTCTCGTTCCTCTTTGTATAGTGACGTTAATGTTACTCACTTTCTCTCGTGGCCAATATGTTCGTGAGTTCGGACCTAGTGACACTGAAAACCGCAGTCTAGAGGAGCAAATGCACGTTAAATCTGTCGAGGTTCAAAGTCCTCACTTTGGAGTAGTATAGAAGTTTGGAGAGTGGGGTGTCGGCTCAGGTGTAAGCTAGTTTGGCGGGTGAATGGCCTGCTAATTCCAAACCTACAAGGACTGTTGCTCATTGTCCTCGTGCATCTTATGATGGCGCGCGACTTTAATAAACAATTAACCTTTCAAACTATGTAGGAAGATGAACACATTGATTTTAATTTCAGTTTTATGTACGGCGTACTGTAAAAGCAACAAGAGGTCCGCTGGAGACGGATTTGGTTGCTTTCAACCACGGTGAGGTACGAGGACGATATCCGAATTTACACACAATGCATACATGAACATTTAAACCACCGCGGAATTAATGTCCATTAGCTTTTCTACACGGCGTGATTTAAGTGACTCAGTGAGTGAGAGTTTTTTCCGTCGCACTGTAAAGCTGCGCGACGGCTATTGGCAACGAAACTCGCAGTTTTCAGCCATGATCAAGTGACGAGGACGACCCCTGGGAGCATGCACCCAACCGCTCCAAACTTCCACACCACACCAACGGGAGGAAGCTCGAATTTCGACAGATTTCACATCGATCGGCCTCCTCTACATTGGTCCTAGGCTCAAAATCATGAGTCAGTGAACTTGACCACTAGGTTACCGAGGCCATGGGTCTTTAGTGACACCAGTACTCGACCCTAAGATATCCTAACGCCGATCATTAAGTGGAGACCAGGACCAAAAGAGGGACAGAAAACCGGAAAATTGAGTGATAGTTGTGTTCACGACACTTTATAAAGTAACACAAAGGCTGCTTGCAGAATGCCCAAAGGAACCGAGCTCACCCGAGGAGGGTGTACAGCTACAAACCGATTCCTCGGGAAACACGTCCAATCCTCATTGGAAAAAGAAAAAAAATCAAAATTTACATTTGAAGCAGAAGCAACATAATACAAATTTAAAGGTACTTGCACGATATACTTATGTATACGTATACATAATACAAATATACACAGAAAAGAAAGAAAACATAAGGGTACGAGAAGGAAGAAAAAATATACGTTAAGGTAACGGTAATGGTTATACATTTACGTGGAACCTTAGAGAAAGCTCTATTACCCACTTATTAGGATTAGTTGAAAAAAGAATAATTGGTTAAAGTTACATAAAAATAGGTATCAGTCCGCACTGAGTGCAGCGCAACAACACTGATGTGTGTGGGGGGAAGTGGGGAACCACTCTCCCAGTGGATTTAGTTTCAGTTACGCTTTCGAAGGTGATCAAAAAGAAAAAGACGTCACATCTCCATCACAACCAAGCTTGTCTTTCAACCGGCTGCCGCATCTCGACGAAACGAGGATAAAAGGAATGAATTTATTTAATAGAAAGGATTAAAGATAATATTATTATTGACTCTATAATAACTGCGAGCGATTATTGAAAGGAAATTTTAAGCAACCACTTGGAAGAAAGTAAGAAAAGGTAGAGAAGTTTAAAAAAAGATCTTGAGGGGTGAAGGTACCACACTAAACGCGTGCAAGAGCTTGCATGGCGGGAGAGGGAAATAATTAGAGAATTAAGTCTTGCAAAAGAAAAAAAAACTAGTGATAAGTAACAATTAAAACAATTGAAACAAGAATTTTCCAATTCTTTTCAACACATTTTCATATTTTTATAGCCAGAATTCTTACAAATACATAAAAAATAATCCAATAAATGCACCATACAGACGCAAAAATCTTTTTTAAAGAAATGGATTTTTTTTTAAAATGTTTTCAGCTAATGCCATCACTTCTTGTTGAAACTGGAGTTTTTTTGTATGAGAAATAAAAATAGGGTTTAGAGATTGATATGTCCTTTTATTACAGAGTCCCGTGAACCCATTCCTGGAAGACACCTGGGCTGGCACTCCTCCAAACTGCCACACCACACCTATGGAAAGACTTTGATCCTCGACAGATTTAACACGTATCGCCCCCTCTACACGGCGGGTGTTCAGTTTTACAGGGGAGCGATTTCATGACGCGTCGGCCAAGAGTTTTTGACCCTAAACACTGAGAAGATTACCACTGCCACAGAATGATTGTCAGACCAAAAAGGTTTCAAAAACATTAAATTCCATTTCAAAGAATATAACCCTCTAACAAACGTCTCAATTTAAAGCCTTCCGGCACGCATGCTATTTTCCAAAAAATTCATTTCACTCATTTTTATTAGACTTTAATTCAAAAATACAGAACAACTCGATACGGAATACCTCCAAGCTGCCACTTTACCGATAGGAATATCTATCTCAGCAATAAATGCAACTATGTATCCACTATCGTGAGAGAGAAATAAGGTTAAAACTTTCCGGAATATATTCATTTTGAATAATTTACGACTTCGCCATTAAGTCGGGTTTGGAGAGTTAGCAGCCTAACACAAAACAGCCACGAAAATCCAATTTCGGAAGGCATCTATTCAAAATGCTACGGCACAGGCAAACTAATTCATTTTAATGTAGCGCCCAAAAATACAGGCATTTAATTTGGAACCGCCAGTAAGTAACGACGGTTTGCAGTTTATGGAAAATAACCGCGCGCGTACAAAAGGGACCAATAAAAACATTTTAAATTAACAAACGATCAATAATGCTAATGGGGGAACGAGGGGGGATGAATTGCTTGAAAGCGTACAAGAAAGGGGGTTTTCATTTATGTGTAATACGACCCATAGGCTGTTTTTTAAAATTTTTGCATGATTGGAAAGGGATAATTGAATAAGGGTTTAAAATGATTCGATTTTGTTTTTCTTATTTCTTGTTGTTTTGTGTTAAGAAATAAAATTGATGAGATTCTGTGAGAAATAATAGGACAAATATGGCTTTTGATGAACTGAAGGATTAAATTGGTTTTAAAATATTTTGTGTGGAGAGTTATTTTCTTGGTTTTATTTTAACATGTTCGGGGGAGGGGGGAGATGTTTTGACGTATACAAAACGTTTTAGGTGTTATGTTCTTGGATAGATGTAAATATTTGTTACATTTATTAATTAAATGGCTGAGAAAAAATCTCAATTCTTAATAAGGAAAATATTTTTTAAAAAAAACTTGAGTTTCGTGTCATCTTATTTTACTATCCTCCACAATTTCATTTCATAGTGAAGTAGTTATTTTTCTGAGCATCAATTATACGTATATACAATATATGTGTATACTGGATGTACGAAAAGTATGACTACATATTCAAATATTAACTACAAAAAAACAAACAAACAAAAAACCGAATAAAGATATTTACTTAGGGTTTGTTTTTTCGCCATAAAGAAAACATTTAAAGTCTTCTTACTATTGCAGACTACATCAGTACGCAACAACAATGTACGCAATATTAGTTGCACATCGCATCGAGTCTATACGAGATTTCTAGCCCCGTTCTAATAATAATTGCAAGATCAACAATCTGAATGGCCGCTGTAGCTCGAATTTTCATATCATCAATATCACTCATTGAAGATTTGTAAACAATGTTTTTCACGTAAGAAATCCAAAAGTAATATGCCTACAGAATTTGGTGGCCACACGATATTAGATTTCCTCTCTTTCCATCCACTTTTCTCACTTCTAAACTCCAGTGGGGTGGTGCCTTATTTGCGCTATACATGTATATTGCAGGTTTAAATTCAATAAGCCATGCTACAACTTACGCTTGTTCTTAAGGTGAAGTCGCTTTAAAGTTATAACGTTCAAAAACGGGAACGTTGCACCTAGTTTGAATTTCATTGTAGAGACACTTGATTTTTTTATTTACGGAACAGAAAAGCGTAAGTGAGAATCTTTTCGTTTATTTTTTATTAAACTATAAAGTGTAGTCATACTTTTCGGAGACCCTGTACTTGAAAAAATAACTGATGATTTACGAAAAGTCATATAAATCAATAACTACGAAAAAATATCGAATATTCTGAATATCATTGAATTTGATAAGTACGTTGACACTGAATAAGAATAAAAATATCCGACCTTCTTAGAAAAAGAAGAAAAAAAAAAGGTTGGTGCTTAAAGAGTACTTACATCTGAACATGGAATAAAGAAGGGCATCTCCGTTGATTTCTGCGCATAAAGTTTCTAGACTCTGATGCTGAATATTATTTGAGCAATGGCCTGAAAAGAAAATGCGAGAGAGATCGTTAAAAAAACTGTTGATTGTGTAATCATTCATTCTATGCAATATAATAAGCCCAAAAATGAAATTTTCCAATACTTTATGAAGAGTTGGAAAGCTAAAATCATATATTTTTTTTGTTGTTGACATTTTTGCGTTTTCAAATTGTGTTGATCTTAACCTTTCTAAAAATACCTTACTTTAACCTCTAGAACAATTAGAAGCCTTTAATACTTATTTTTAAATAATCATCGAAACTGGACCACGCCCATTTGAATGGCGAAAAATGTAAACAAAGTACTTCGTTTTTGCTTAAAATTTTAACGTCTGTGCTACAAATCAAAACACGCATCTTTTATTGTAAATTGAGCCATTTATTTTTTTTATTTCCATGCCGATTAGAAGTCTCAATGTATACATTAAAATCAATTTATCACACAAAAGGTAAATTCATACCTACTGTTCACAGGTATGTAAATTTTTTATGATAGATTTATAATAATGTGTAATTTTTACTGAAATATGAGCATTTTATAAAAAAACTCAAAAATTTATTTTTTACAAATTTTTTATGTGAAAAATGGTTTGAATTTCGCAATGTTTGATAAAATATTTCATAAATTTTTTAAAAAAATCAAAATTAGCTATAAGTTTATTTCGGTATGATACGAAAAAGGTGTACTTTGATTGTATGAAATTTTCAAGCATGTACATATAACAGATTTTGAGAAAAGGTACATCGAAAACATCCACGTTAACACTGTCAGTATATATATAGGGAGAGAGGTTTCCAAGTCCCCTTAAATACTAATATAAAGAAAAAAAAAATTTAAGTCCATTCCTACTTAGATTAACACAGAAAAATTTTATTTTAGCTACTTTTTATTAAATAGTTACAATTAATATAAATATGTATATACATAGGACAGAATCACAACATTAAAGTGGTAATTCATTTTTATTCATTATCATTAAAGTATCGTATTATCATCCAAAACAGCCATGTCTATAAAATTTCAGTTCAGCTGAATGCTTTAAAACGTGAGAAAAAAAATCTTTTAAAGTTTTGACCCAAGTCACTAAAAATGAATCAACGTGGCTGTATCTGTAATTCCTTAAATAATTAGTTTCAGTCAGTTAATTTTAATTAATTATTATTAAATTATCGTATTTTTACTCAAAACAATAGTGTATAGAAAATTTCAGCTCAATTGAGCGCTTTAAAATGAGAGAAAAAAAACCTTTTCCAAGTTTTGACACAAGTCGCCAAAGATGATACCAACGTGGCTGTGTATTTGTAATTCTTTCAATAATTAGTTTTAATCAATTAATTTTTATTAACTATAATTAAATTACTGTATTGTCATCCAAAATAATCATGTATATAAAATCTTGACTCAATGAAGAGCTTTAAAATGTATTTTATTAACGATTGAAAATTCCACCAAGATAAATTAATATATAAAGAGTGGGAGCTATAGTAGGAATTGGGAAGAGAAAAAAAAAAAAGAAAACAGCGTTTAACAAGAAATTTGGGAAATATTAAGATATAAATAATTTGGTAACATAGTAGAGAAAAATCAAATTTAAATTTTTCTACGATTTTTACTCAGTTTAAGGACAAGTGTTTTTAAATTATAATATGACAAAAAATATAAGATTGCTATTCAATAAAAACAAAATAATAAATTACTTTCGCCTTTTCTTCTTTTCCCATGTTATGTTATAAAAATTCAATACCCCGTATTTACTTGAATCTAAGCGCCGCAATATTTTTTCAGCGTTATTGCTACAGAAAATCGGTTTCGGCCTAGAATCGAAGGCAAAACTTTTGTTGGATGAGAGACATTGAGTTTTCACCTCTTTGAAAGGGAAAAAGGTAACCGTTCATTCTGGCCAATTGCATCCATGACTTATCCCATTCTGCAAATTATCTCCAGTGTTCAGTCTATCCTAAACATCGTTGTCTCTGCTCGTATTTAGGAAAATGTTTTTATACGCGCTTTTTATTTTAAGTACCTAAATATCAAAGACATCGGTAGTAGCATCAAGATGAGTTCATTGTGACGGAAGAATTAAAAGAGAGGCAACTTTATATACAGAAAAAAAAATGAAACAGAGCAGCAGCCACTGAAAATTTGACACGAATGAAACAAATATACGTCGATGGCGTAAACAAAATGATATACTTTTTGTTTTAAATGTTCAACAGTCTTTAATAATTCTTTTATAACCTTCAAAAATGCATTTTTTTAAAAAAAAAAAAATGTTGCATAATAAATGCATTGCATGGCGCGGAAGAAGACACCGTGCGGGAAAATGGTGAAGGCGGCTTCTATTCCGAAATCAGCTGTGACAATGAAAGCGACAAATTATTTTCGAAACATGATACTGACGGTTAGAGTAATTATAGGTTCATGTATGTATTTGAAAGTTTTAAATACCGGTCGGATAAACTAATTATTAACTTATTATTATTTCTCATTAAATTTTTTAAAAAAAATTCTTAAGTATCGGATATTGATGAACCTTTCACGCATTTTTTAAAAATTTTTTCCCAGAAGCGTTCTGAGAATCAGTGGTGCAGCTTAGTTTCGAGTAAATACGGTATTTATTACTTTAGGAGGAAAAAAAATCTATTCGAGGTACCTTAGGACCACTGGCCTCTAGGACAGGGATGGCGAACTAGTGGCACGCGTGCCATTGATGGCACGTGACATAATATTTTGGGCATTCCACCGGTTAAAAATGGTCTGCATTTTAATTCAAATAACAAAGTTCAGTATGAAGTATTAAGAGAAACGTGAGCGATCTGTTGCTGTTTTCAGCGAGATTTTCTCAGTTCAAAGAATTATTGGAAACGCTCAAGTTTTTTCACATGTACCTTGATGCGACTTCATTTAATAAACTGAATTCATCCAAATTCTATTGGTTGTAAATTGGAAAATTTGTTGAAAAAGGGAGAAAGTTGGAATTGACTAAAACAAAAATATTAACAAGCAGTATAAGTAAAAATGCTAATAATGAAATTTTGGAAATATGGAATTCGATTCTAGATACATTTAGCTGAAAAAAACCGGCTAGTGCTATTTTAACCATATTTTCATCCACCCACGCCTGCAAATCATTATTTTCCGAGATGAATAACATTCAAGACTCACTTAGAAGCCGTTTGGAATAAGACTCTAATTCAGTTTCTTTCTGTGTGGTAAAAGTAACATCTTACAAACCTAATACAAGTTATTTGTCATCTAATTTACCACAACAGAATTCTCACTAACGTTGCTTTAATTTGAACTACACGTATAACTAAAACATATACTACTATATTGTACAAAATGTATTTTTTCGTTGTAATTAAAGAGTTTTGAGTTGTTAGTATTTAGTTTTATCATTTTCCCAATAATCACGTTAAAATTATTTGACAGCACGTCTATACCTGTGCAAACATTTCTTATAGAAAAAATGGCGCGTTGATCCAAAAAGGTTCGCCACCCCTGCTCCAGGTGAAACAGGGGATGTGGGGAGGGAGAAGTCAAGAAAGAACCAACTGCAGTCTGGCAAGATTTGCTCTGGCATATAAATATCTAAAACTATATAACCTGTTGAACTGTATACACACGCTTTCCCAGGATCATTGGAACAAACTTTAAGGGGAGGTAGAAGACATCATAAGGATCCCCCAGATTTGTATAGCGCGCTAAGTGGCGTTGTTCACAAGAGTATTAAGGAAACAGACAAACATTACCGCAGTCATTTGAACTGCCATCGCCGGCAGAGGAGTATGGAACGTTTTATAAATACCGAACTAGCAGATATGCACCTGATTAACGGATTTACAGAAGGAAATGCACGATGTGACGTTTGAGATAAATAACGGTAGCGTAATACTGATTAATTTAAACATTTAATTTACTTACGTCACAGCTATTACTTACAGATTATACACAATGAAGTTATTAAACTTATTAAATAGTATTAGAGTTCAAATGATATGGTTTGTGAGAGGGGAGTTCTCTTTCGGCGTCCGCTCACTTCGAAAGCTCAAAGCATCTCTCTCTGCTTCAGGGATCAGAGGCCGGCACCGTTTTAGAGAGCATCTAGTTACATCCCGCTAGTGGCGGGAAAGGGTCCCTCGTGGGTCAAAAGGTGGCGGGGGAGGTCCAAAAGGACCACACAATAACTTTCGAGATGTATGAGCAGAATGCACGCGTGATGATTATTTCCACAAAGAAGCCGATTCACAGCTGGGAAGCGGGAAACGTTACTACGAGCAGCACAAAGATTGTATCGCAGAATGTACCCACAAAGAGAGGCACCGAACCACTGGATGTTCGCTAATTTGCATCGCCATTTGTATGAATACGTATCCTTACGAGGTAATGGCACAGAGAGGGCGGGCCACGAGTTACTCGAATCCCCAATAAGGTACTCGGATTATGAGTGTATTATATTGTGAATTAAGTACGATAAATAATGCTTCTAGAAGAAAATCCAGAAGGATTTAGGATGATCAGTTCACGAGAACATCTTAAAAGGTTCTTTCCAGCCTTTACAAGAACAGTGCAGTGAAGCAACATGGGAATCAAGCATCTGACAGGGACTATGCATTTCGTTAGCCTTATTCAAACTGTGATTACAGATTTGAAATGCTGTGTCCAAAATAAATTATGATTTTTTCCGAACCAGGGGATCTTTCTTATTTTTAAAGGACTCTTAACCATGCAACAATATTATTACATCTTCAGCCGATAGCCTGCATCGTCGTGGATTAAATAGGGCTGTCGCATTAAATGAAATTAAATTATACAGAAAATATATGCAAATTCTGCTAAAGCTATGCCCAAAGATAAAAGCAGCAACATATTTATAATAAATTCTTTAAAAGGAAAAAAAAAACCTTTGTTACGGTAATTATTAAAAAGTTTTTTTTCACTCTATAAACTTTTCCGATCTTATACTAAACTATTTCACATTCCAACGGCTAATTTATTATGAAAAGTTAAAAACATTCAGTGTTTTTTGTACCAGTTCGGACGTATTCATACTTTACGACGCCTATCACCATTACCATATAACAAAACCATAATCTGCGATATAATAGTTCACCCGAGGCGATATAAAATTTCTTTGTCGTGAAACATTTTCTTTGCGGTGACATTTAAACGAGAAATGATACAACTATAAGGCTGATTAAAAGACTGTTTTTTACCTAACGAAAAGTATTGAAATAAATTATGACTCTGTGTATAACAACGCCTTCAAGATCACGTCTGAAATTGACTATAAAAACAGGAATTTTTATTTATGCGGTTTTTTTCTTTGTTTATTCCCATATTCGCTATTCAAGCAAGGTAACGAAAGATTCCGGTTTTACTGTATGTCTCTCTCACTACGCTTTCTTATTTAATTACAAATAATGTAATGGCTCGGTGACTGAGAGGTAGCGTGTCCACCTTGTAAGCCTAAGGTTACGAGTTCAACCCCGGCTGAAGTCGATGGGTTTTCTGGATGTGAAAATCGTGGGCACGCTTGTCATATGATTATATGGTGTCCACGATTAAGGTTTTCGGTTTCCCAATAACCGGTGAAACGCTTTCGTCTTGAACCTGTGAGTCAGCCTCTTTATGGAAATATTCATCACACGTGCATCTTGCACCAGCAAGTCGAAAATTATTGCGTGGTACGCCTTGGACCTCCCCCGCAATCCCTTGACCCCGCGGGACATTTTTCTTGCCGACCAGCAGGAATTAACGGGATGCTAAAGGGTGCCGGTCCTTGATCCCCGAGCAGAGAGAGGGTGAATGGGAGAGATGCTTTGAATCTTCAAGTGAGCGGTCGTCGAAAGGGAACCCTCCTCTCACAAACCACTGTTTTGAACTCTATTAATCCTTAAACTTCAATGTATAATCTGTAAATAATAGCTGTGACGTAAATAAACTAAATATTTCAATTGATCAATATCACGCTACCGTTATTTATCTCAAACGTCACACCGGTCTTTCCTGTTGGATGCAGTCAAAGGGACACACAAGAATGGACACCGAGCGAAAAGGACATTCTCTGCAAGACATTCGCAGACTGATTTACCAGATACAGCAAATTTAGTGACCACTGTCCACCGATGTCATCTAGCAATTAATGACAAGTAGTGATCCTGTGCAGATGTCGTTGCTCTGTGGCGGCCATGGCGTACCTTTTTGGTGACAGTTCCATTTGTTGGAAATTGATTCCAAAAAACCAAGAGATGAATTTCAGTGTCCCTTATGTCCATCGAGTCCCCTCCACTTGAGAGAGACCAACTTCAAACCTATCAATAATTCTCCCTCTCTAAGAATCATCTAAGTGATTATATGAAAAATTCTACCTACAAACGGGCTAACTTGCTTGCTTTAATGCAATATTCACAAAACCGCAGGCAAAATTCGCATATGCTTAAACCGTCTCTCAATCAAGTATTTTTCCCAAAACTAACGCTGAACAACTTCTTTTCCTAAGCCGAAGGTTGATTATTGTACTACCAACTATTCAAAATATATAAAATACAAATTCTATCAATTTACATGCGGCAATTTAGACTTACGTCAAAAAACATGTTTGTCACCTTAATTTTGGAAAAGAGTGTAGTAGTGCGGCCTCATTCAATAAAGGATAATGTATCAGGGCGCTATCAGATTTCATTGACAGGGAGATTTTAATGATTTAAGATATATTCATGAGGTCTGAATACATCTTATTTGATTCAACTTTATCGATTTTATTAAATTAGACAGGATTTACTTGATTACAAATGAGATATTATTAAATAATCCGGCTTCATACTGATCTTAGATAAAATAGTATTACTCTACCTCATAATAAGGAAATGCAGTTTTAATAGATTTTAGATAAATTGGTAGAGACTTATTATATTAAGAATAACGTAATTGGGAGTTATTAGATTGTAGATGGTGAGACTGAAAGGATTTGAGAAACACTTGTGCAGAGGCATGTTACATTTTACATAAATTACTGAAGGCTTTCTGATTTTATATAAGTTAATGTGGATTTATAATACAGTAGAACGTCGTTTATCCGAATCAACTGGGACCGGACACCATTCGGATACGCGATTGTTCGGATAACCGAAAACCGAATGCCATCCATGCAGTATATGAAACCGGACACTATACGAATATTGAAAATCATCACATGCGGGAAACGTGCTTGAAGAAAAGGCAAAATAGGTGCAAAATGTCGCAATTTTTCCTTTATTGTGGAAAATAATCACTTATTTTTGGCAGTACCATTCGTTTTTTCGCTGCAAGGTCTCTGATTCTCTTGAGCAGCAGTGGTTGAGTAGGACAGCACTCTAATAGTTGTTCGTACCACTCCATAGCTGTCTCTAACGCATAAAAACGTGTCAGCATTGACGGACCCTTGCTACTTGGATGGATTCTTCTTTCACGGAAGTCATAATCTCGTCATCATTTAGCATTTGAAATCCACAGTCTTCTGCATCGCATGCCATTCAGGTTGCTACATCTTCTTCATTTCATTCTTGAAATCCTGGGATTAATTGGTCACAGTCGGTAATCTCCTCCCTGTGGTCGTATATACCCCCCCTCACTTGGAAACAAACTGACCTAATATTCCGCGCAGATATTTACCAAATCACACAACCAAAATTCCCCAAATATCCCTGACATTATGTTTTTCCGTCACTTTTGGCCTCACGCGAAACAACTGTTGAGCATTGCACTGTTCGAAAACGTATTCAGATACAGTACATGTAGTTGACAAAAAAAAACCGGTCCGGATATTTGACGCTCTGGATAATAAACGTTCGGGTAAACGACGTTCTACTGTACATGTAATAGAAAATGGTATGCGCTCTTAACACACACAGAGAAAGTGAGTATTTATTAACGTCGCACTATAAGGCAACACAATGTCTATCGACGACGGATCTTGTAATTTTGAGTTAGTGAGAATTATATTGACGTCGCTATATAAAGCAACATGAGGGCTACTATTGACGGACCTAAAAAAACTGAACCATTTTCAAGTGGCGAGGACAACACCTGAGCTAGCACCCCCTCTCTAAACCACCACATCCAGCCAAAGGGGAGGATTTTGAACCTCGACAGATTTTACGTGAATCTGCCCCTCCCCACGGCGGATCTTCAGTGACACCAGGGTTCGAACTCATTACACGACGGCCTCGAGTTCTTCACCATGACAACTAAGTTACCGTCGCCCATTCGGTATATGGGTTAGCGACGCTGACTGCTGTGCCGTAGGGCATGGGTTCGAATCCCGGGGAAGACATGGGTATTGGTAAATGTATAGTGCCTTCGCAGCATGGAGTTACAATAAATAGCCATCGAGCCGCAAGTCCCACCAAGTGTCTTTTTAACATGTCTTGCCCTTTATAAACATGCAACCTAAGCCCTTCAGGAAGAATTAATTCCAAACTAGTTTGCGATATTCGAAATTTACTGGATGCTTTACAAGCTAATTTAGTAGGATTCCGTTGAAGCGATTGTCGAACACGTATGCCGCCTTTTCATTAGGTCTGCCCCTGACAGGACAATCCTTGATATGCTGTCTTTTTCTTTAAACATTTCATACAATCGTTTTAATGATTTTTAACCAGGAGGTTTGCTTCCATAACAACTTCAAAATCTAAGCTGAACATTAAGGAGTGATTTTGTTTCCGGAAAACAAAGCACACACGTTGGGCTTTCTCTCGAATCGATGCCATTTCGGCTGTAACGTTTCCCGCATCCCAGCTGTGAATCGGCTTCTTTGTGGAAATAATAATCACACGTGCATTTTGCAGCTGCATTTTGAAAGTTATTGCGTGGCCCCACCAGGGACCTACCCTGCAACCTTTGACCCACTATGGACTCTTTTCCCGCCAATAGCCGGAGGTTTAGATGCAAGCCGTTGATTCCAGAAGCAGAGAGGGAGAGATTATTTGAACATTCGAACAGAGCAGACCCCGAAAAGGACTCCTCTCTCACAAACCACATCATTTGAACTCTATTAATTTTTTAATAAGCTTAATAACTTCCAATGTATAATCTGTAAATAATAGCTGTGACGTAAATAAACTATATGTTTAAACTGATCAATATCACACTACGGTTATTTATCTCAAACATCACAGGGCCGAAAATTATGTCTTCCTTACAAATATTCCACCAAGTCCCACTTCAAGGACTCCTCCCGTCTTCTATTGCACACAAAAAACACCTGCTACAATTGACTTATCCAATGATACAAAATTTACAATATTATATCAAACTGTTATTTTGTAGTGAATCTTTATAAACAGGGCAAGACTTTTGATTCATCCTGAATATAATGGAACCTTTCAGCTTATACATATTCTTCTCTGTCGACTTTTTGTGCACACACAAACAGCGTATTTCTTAATATCAAAAAACCCGGCTGAGCCCTCCCAGCATCGATTCGGCATCCAAAAAATACGTCAAGGTAACATCAACAATACAAATTGAATTCCTCCCTAGTATTGAGATATCTTCCATCGCTAACACAGAGCAGAATCCTATTGATTTGCTTCCATAACGCAAACAAGAAAGCAGAAAAAATAAATCAATACTTTCAATTTCATTTTCCTTTCGCATATATATATCGAAAAGATTTCCGTTGTGGAATTCATCCTACCCTCCCCACCCCTCCTTTGCTTTATTGACTCGTCACAACTAGACGAGGCTTTATTTCTTCAGCTTAAAGTTCGCATGAAAATAAAAAATAAAAATGTCAGGAACTGTCTCCATACATAAAACATTATGTTACTGTCTCGCTACACCCCCCTGCCACTTTAATGTAAAGTAGTTCTGGGAAGCACTCAATTCAGTTAAAAGTTACAGAAAAATTCTGTTATTTTCCTAAAGTTCTGTAAAAAATATTGAGATTAAAAGGCGATTCGGAGTGCTTTTTCCGCCCCTCTCACCTCTACGAAGGCTTAGATTTCCGAAGTGTCTATAAACTTGGAATCGTCCGAGTCGGATAAGGTCTGGTTGATTCTCGAGTGAGGTCTATAAGCTTGATTTCCACTTCTCCTTTTGCAAATGTCTACAGTGGGATGTTGGATGCAACGACAGCGATGGGAACAAGTCAAGATTTTATCCAGTATTTTCGCATTGCTTAAGCGTTTTTATTTACGCAAAAGAGAGGTGGTGGGACGCGACTTTTATATGGAACATATTTTACAAATAGACCGAACGACAGAAGGAAACTACCATATTTGGTATGTGATGCGATACAAGGTGTTTCATAAAGAATTGTACATTTTCCCAATCAAAGACAAGCACCACCTCGTAAGGTAGATGCACTCCTAAAGTTTGTGTCTCGCCCTTAACGGAAGTGACGTAGGCAATAGCATGCGAGCCATGTGACTAGTCAGTCAAAATGGCTGCGCTTGCAATGAAAAAGGCTTTTTGGGTACTTATGTATTATCGCAACAATCTATACTCTATTAATAACTCGCCAAGTTGGCAACCCCGATTTCCTATGTGTCGTACGCGCTGAATTGGCAACCAGGTGCTTTGTTTCATATAGTGACGCCAATAGGTTGCGATAATATGTAAGTACCACTTTTTGTGTTCTTTAATTTAATGAAATTTCACGGGAGCTACTTTTTGGGATACGTTAACTCTCTTTGACTGATGGCACAGTTGCAGGACGACATTGACTTCATTCTCCAGTTGGATGGTACACCAACGAGCGAGATTACCTCGATGAACATCTCCCTCGTCGATGAATCGGACGAGTCGCAAACAACAAGCCACTTTTACAATGATCACCAGAAGTCATGACTTAACATTTTGTGATTTCTTCCTGTGGGGTTACGAAAAAGGATAGGACAAAGTATTCATCCCTTTCCTTCCTGCTGATCTAGTGCAAGGTTACTCAAACTTTTTTTCTGCTGGGACGCATACATATGTCAGCGATTTTACGCAGGCCACATATATATGTTATTTATTTCACACGGGCCACAACATGAGAAAAAATGGGGGAGGGGGAATGCTTTAAGACTAAGATAACATTGGAAATTTGAACTGTGGAAAATTGATCAAAATATTAAAACTGTTTTGCTTTTTTTAATTATTATTTTTCTATATTTTTATTCTTGTCACTAACACTAATTTAGAAGCATGTAAAAAACACTCCTTCTGCATCAGTATATAAACGGTTTCATATGATTACCAATAATATAACAAACTCTTCATAGAATGTCTTTGTTACCGCTGTGATACTACCACTGACAAAACATTTTGCTGCTGTTGCAAAGATTATTCAAGAAAGCCTATTTATCACCTCTGGAAAGAGATCTTCGAGGAAAAGTATCATGGAATGATTCCTCTGTTTATTGGTTTTTTTTAAACACAGCACTTTTGTGAGAAATTGAACAATTACCGATCCATGTTTGTCCTTCACTACAAAACAGTTAACCTCCCAATCTTCTTGAGATGGTATATTTTCTTCGAATATTTTTCGATTGCAAGTTATGAAAGATAGTTAAAAATTAGTTCCACCCATAAAATTGTCGCTAATCCACTGTTGTCTGTTATCACTAACCATAATCATCATTCATTTGATTGCTTCCTCGGTTTTAATCTTGTTTGATAGTAAATCGATTAAACCAAAATAAATTTAGTTATTTTTACTTCTACGTCTGTTTATTCGGAGACCCAGACTTCAACTGCGACCTTAGAGTCGTAACAGTTATTTCACTTAGGGGTCCAGGGCCATATTTTTAGTATAACAAGTAACATAAAAAAAATTTTTTTTAAGTCAATTCCTACTTTGAATGGTTGAATATACAGTATTTTATTAACAATTGAAAATTTGAATAAGATATATATATACATATATAAATGAAGATTTAGGGAGACAGTGAACTAATAGTAGGAATTGAAAAAAGAGCATAATTTGTCTGCACTGTTGTAACAATGAATACCCGGTTTGGCTAATTTGGCTGAAAAACAGGTTTTCGACGCCAACTTTTGTCTTTCGTTTTAACAGTTACATTGTTACAACAATAGAGACGAATCTAAGTTGGCGTCAGAAACCGATAATTAATTTAATTAAATTTATATAATGAATTAATATTTGAAAAAACTGTATTAACATCAAGTGTCAACCACTACAAGTTTAAAAAAAATTATTCGTACTTGACTCGATGAATAGAAAGTATTTGATTAACGATTGAAAATTTGAACAAGATAAATAAATATATAGATATATAGAGAGTGAGCTAATAGTAGGAATTGAGAGAGAAAAAGGGTTCTATACGGGTACACCAAGTTTGGAAACCACTGATTTAGAGCGTTTGCATTGAAGAATTATTTATGATCCAGTTCGACTGCCTTCTGTTTGCTTCTAAGTGATTCATATATAATTGTTATAGAAATTCTTTCCAACATAAATTATTCGATTAAACATTTAGGTGAAAAATTCAGTTTTACTTTGTGTTTGTGATTTATTATGACTAAGACATCTGTATCATCGTCGGAGTTGCTCGCAAGTTTCGGAGTTACTATATTACATGTGACAAAATCGCACACATCACCTAGAATAATGCTGTTTCAGTTTGTGGTATTTATAAAAATATATGACACACGCTTCAAAATTTAGAAATTTTTCTCAACTTAAAGACACTAGATGGCTCTAGAGATAAGAACATCAATTTTCAGAAAAAAACAATTAGAAAATAAAATGTAACGAACCAATTTTCCAAAAACGTCATCCTCACACATTTTTTTTTATTATCTAATGCATATCTCATACATAATGCATTAATTTATCGATCTTTGAACCTCACGCAAAAAAAAAAAAGAAATATTTACAAAACATGCGTACATGCATTTTATACATAAGACATACAAGAAAAAAGTATTTTATAATACCTTTGTTTATCAATTAGGAATTCTGAGTTGCACATAAAATGTGCCAAGCGCTCAAAAATAGGAAATTTAACGTCGCTTACGGGCACAGTTAACGAAGAGAACTGTTGACATTAAATATTAATCGGAACAATTCTCAGATGCGACGCTTTTGATAAGCGGCGGAAATATTCATAATGTTGTCGCCTTGTCAATTTTTTTTCTCTCATAAGAAAAAGAATTTTATGTTTTAAACATGACTGCGAAAAAAATAGTAGATTGGGATTCTGAATATGTGCGAAGTATATTCATATTAATTAAAAGCAAAAAGCTGATGAAAACAATTTTTATTTTTATACACTTTGTAGATGAAGATGCTTGGATACACGGATCGAAAAAGAATTGGGATGCGGTTAATTTGAAAAGGAAGGGGGGGGTAACTGTGCCGGAAGAATGAACACTGTTGCCACATGCAATGAAAAATACTGCATATTTTTGAATAAATAATCCATCACAGTAGATCTATGAATAGCAACTGAGTTTGAAGTTACTTTTGAAAATAGCTAGAAGCGTTTTTACTACATATTATAAAAACACCAAAAGCACACAACTTTTATACGTGTTTAACCCTTTATCTACCGACGGTACTTATAAGCACCATTCACTTTAAATTAACATAGAATAACCAATTTTACAAATATTCTGATTATACTTAGCAGGAATATTTTTTGAAATCCACTCTTTCAAGATACATGGCAGTACGGGTTCTATGATCAGTATTTTAGCGGGGAAGGCGAATAATTTTATAGCAGAAATTGCGTTTTCAGCAGATTGCGAAGATTATCATTTTTTTGTCCCGAAAAAATAGTTAAATTTAAAAATTTAACGTCTTTTTTTTTTTTTTTTTTTTTTTTGTATGTTACTGAAGACCTTAGAAAACAATGACTATTTATTTTAAGTGAACAGTGTATATAATTAATTTTACAGTTGAATATCTTTAATTAATTAATTAGCTCTAAAGGGTTAAATTTACCTAAGTTGAGTATTTTGTTGATGCAAATTTCTTAATTTTCAATGTAGCGATATCTAAAAAAATATATTGCATGAAAAAAAAAAACTCCAGTAAATCGTAATGTGGTAGATAAAGGGTTAAAAAAAGAGGGTGTTGAATCTCCACCAAGAGAATTCAAGGCAGGTGTGCGTCTATCGTGTTTGTGTTCTTAACTGTAGTAAAAGTTTGCGCTGTTTTTTCGGATACCGTCACGATGGAGGAAGATGACGCAGCCAAATGGACTTTCAGAATGGGCTAAGATCATGTGACGACATAGTCACCTGTTAACTGTAATCCCGTGTTTCCAGTCAATCAGTTTATTATGTGACGTCATAGACACATCATAAATGCAATCACTCGTTTCCACCCAATCAGTTTATAAATTAATGTGACGACATAAACACATGATAACTGCAATCATGTGTTTCCACTTACTGAGTTTATAAATACAAGTGGCGTCATAGTCTCGTGAATTTATCATGTGACGTCAAAGGCACACGATAAATATAATCACTCGTTTACAACCAATCAGTTCATAAATTAATGTGACGTTCTACTCATATGATAACTACAATCCCATATTTTCCCTCTCAATCAGTATATAAATTCACGTGACGTCATAGTCTCATGAATTTATCATATGACGTCATGGACACATGTTAAATGCATTTACTTGTTTTCAACCAATCAGTTGATATCATATCACATGATAAATGGAATTCACGCGTGTTACGTAATCTCGATTACTTTCTAACCTTCTCAACAGTCAACCCAACTGTCTTGTTTCTTACTACACTCAAACAAAACATTGTCTGTCGTGTTAAAACATTCCCAAGAAACTCTATTCTTGGTACAGCAAACCATGCGCTATGCGTTGGTTCTCAATCAAATTAACTCGCTTTTCTTAGCACTGTATTCAGAGTCCAACCTTTCGCGCTTCCGAAACAAAGGCCCGTCTCTCACCCCTAACCGTCCTGCTTGAGGGTCAGTCACCTTCTCCCTAAAAAACAATAACCCGCCTCCGTAAGTGCAGTGAATTGCACCAAACATTCTATACTCCACCGCCAACAGTAGTTTCAGACACTACAACGTATTTTCAGCCAATCAGTTCATGCGCTTCGCTCTGTTGCCAAATTTTGCTGTTTACAAAAACTTTCAATACGCACATTGGTTAGGTTTTTCACGCACATAGGTCAGCAAAATGCACTTGTTTTAAAAATACACGGCTAATAAAATAATTTTTTACTTAAATTATGAAAACTTTTTGAAGTACCTTAATACTTGAATATATATAATTAAATTTGAAATCGTACCTAAATCTTTCAAGCAAAACAACAAGCACAAGTCTAATGTGAGTTTTGAATTCAATGGAAAAGACGTGATTGCATTTATCCCGTGACCATCATGAATTTAGCTCATTGATAGCTAACATCACACATTTTTTTAAAGCAATATTTTTTAATGGAAGATTCCTGGGAAAAAATATTTTTAAACAAGCATTACATAAACAAAAAACATTTTCAAAAAAAAAGTTATTTTTTCTCATTCAAAAATAATTTTCTATAAAAAGAATTCTTGATCACATATTTCAAATTACTTGAACATTTGTTGCAGATATAAGTACTTTTAAACAAGAAATCAATTGAACGAAAAAATTTAAATATTTCAAAAATGAAACGATGACAGATGTTACTTACTTTCTTTATATTGTAAGACATTTAAATGTTTCTCGTGTAAAACTACACACCGGAAGCACTTTTCCAGCCTGAAACAAGAGAGAAAAAAAAGTCAGTATGATTTTATAAAAAAAATTGTATTGTAAATAATATACACAAACGGAAAAAAACCATTGAATAACACATTTACAATAGCAAATAAGAAAAACTCATGCGAGCATCATTGACTGAACATATGACCCGACATACCCGATGTAACGCTTTTCCACCTCGCAGCTGCAAGATCGGCTTCCCTATGCAGATAGTATTACTCCATTCATATCCCAACGTGCACCCCTAAAATACCGCGGGATCTTTTCATCTGACATCGCACCGGTAATTGACGTTCGTGAGAAAAACAATACTCAACCTGTAAGCCGAACCTTGAGTGAAATTCACGGTGAAAGAAGCGGGGGCGCGGCCCAGAGAGTGGAGAAGTAACCAGACCGCTTGAGTGAGTGAGTGAATATTAACGTCGCACTGTTCAGCTACACGAGGGCTTTTGGCGGCGGACCTCGTCATTTTGAACCCCGGTCAAGTGACGAGGACGACACCTGAGGTGGACCCCCCCCTAACTACCACACCAACGGGAGGACGTTTGAGTTCTCGACAGATTTAACGTGCATCGTTCCCCTACACGGCGGGTCTTAAGTGGTACTGGGCTCGATCTCGTGGCAAGCCAACCACGTTCCGACACCTTGACCATTAGGCTACCGCGGCCACCCAGCCTGCTTGAAACACTCGAAAAGAGACGTTGTGTTTTGCCATTCCTATCACCAATAACACATTCTGTAGAATCGAAATACTCGATAGTTTGAATAACTTGTATCTAAATGTAAATATTGTAATTAATAGTTGCAGATGCAATAAATCAATAATTTAATTTCTTAAGTCTCACGCTGCTCTCATCAATTTTCCCAAATCGTCACATTAACTACTCCTTTCTATATACTTTACAAAAGAGTTTTTGTAAAAATAAAAAGTTAATTGATTTTTCTCAACTGATTTCCTGGAAAACACGTAATTGCTTTTGTCATAAGATTTTGAACGTCACATGGATTTAGCCAATAGACACTACGAAAAACGGCAAGAAGTCCTCGTGCGATTTTCAAAAAGCTAAATTCATGTCACGTGATTATTCAAATGATTTCAGCCAATCAGTTCATAAATTAATGAGACATCATAGATGATAAAATGCTATCACACGTATTTCCAGCTAATCAGTTCACAAGCTTCGCTGTTACCTATTTTTGCTTTTTGCAGTCTTTCCTTTAAAAAGTTACTGTGAAAAGCAAAGATAGTTATTACTTGTCAACTATAATAACGCACATAGTAAACAAAATACAGTTGATTTAAAAGTACACATATAAGGTTTTTTTTTTAATTTTGAAAAACTTTTTGCCGAATCTTAAGGTCCCATGTGACGGCCTGTTTTTTAAGCATACTTAGGGAATTTTTTTGACGACTTAAGGTTGAGATAGAATAAGGTCTTTAGCATTTGTTTATATGTATTTTAAGAATATGTATAAAAATATTTAGCCAAAAATATCCAATAGAACGAGAGTTATAGCGCTCTGAACACACTCGCCTCAGAAAAAATGGACGTTTACTTCCTCCACGATTCCGACTGATTGGCTTATCTGAAATAAAAAAAATTAACGGCATTTTAATTTATAAGCATAAATGCACCAAATGAACTACACTCAATTGAAAATATCAAAAATTGGATTTTTGGTAGACCTCCGAAGATTTGAATTTCATGGGGGGGGGGGGGGGGTTTTGTTATGTTTTTGTTATAAAAAATAGAAATATTTTGAGTTTTGGAATGACCGTAGTTCATTTGATGCGCATATGCTGTGCTGAGCACGTGCTGAGTCTACCCTATAAATTTGAAGTCATTCGGTAAAACTGTTCTTGAGATATGAAGGAGGAAAGTTTGAAAAACACAGTTTTGAGAAAAACGCGTTTAAAATTTCAAGTCCGATGAAAACTTAGCGCTACGAACAGCTGCTCTTCTAACACCTGCTTCTTTATAACGACTTCGAATTTTAAAAAATCACTTTACCACCGTATTCTAGACATGTTAAGGAAGCAATTTATGAAGGAAAAAAAATTCTTTTTTATTTTTTGAAACAATCACATGGGTGAACCCCCTTAATACTTGAGATTCTTTATCCAATTATCTAATTTTAAAGTGGGAATGGTTAAAGTAGGACTTAGTGAAAGGCATGTATTTGGTCTTATTAATTAACAGTCCCATCCCGAGGACCTCTTTCGCTAAAGATAAAGAATCTTGTCTTAATTCGGTGGGTTTCTATCATTTTATTCAAAATAAATCATGGGACTTTCACTATACATGGTAATTTCCCTAGCAAAATTCAAAACACGGTGCAATTCCATTGCAGAACCATATAGATGAATTTCCAAGCAATACAAATGAACTCATATCGGAAATCTACTGCATTTCTTTTTTCGAACACAGAACATCACATTATCGCTCACGTCATTTCTCAACCCCAACATACGGGTGCTTCCATGAGATCACACCCCTTTGCATCCCCTATGTACAAAAAGCATAATCGCTCACATGGTCTTTCATATGAATAGTGGGGGGATAGTCAAGTGATAACATCCCGTGATGCACTTGGCGGGGCACGACTCCCCCTCCTCACCCCCCGGCTTTTTCCGAAGAGAATCGATGCTAATGATCCCCCTCGCCCTCCTTCTGCTCTCGGGCATCCTTCGTTGCCATGGTTACAACCGTCCCTGTAACGGTTCTCTCCGTACGGATATATCCTACTCTCACTCGTGAACTGAAGGAGTGACAGACGGCGATGGTTATCACTCATTTGGCGATGTTTCGTTCAACAAAATAGGATTTTCTTCCCCTTAAGATATCTGACTATGTTCGGAACCGTGATTTTGCAAAAGCTTATAAATGGATAATATTTATGATATGTAGTGTCACTTAGATTAGAAAACGTATAGAAGATTGTTTTAAGAATATTATTACAGTAAAAAAATTATTTAAGTACAATATTACGACAAAAAATGAACATAGAATAACCCATTTTCAAAACATTCTCCTTTTGCGAAAATTCCTTCTATTATAATAATATTTTGCCTGTATATAACTCACAGACCTCTGTACAGAGGTCTTTTTTATTCTCAGATTATTTTCTGTATTTATTTTTAAGCTTTAAAAAGTTTAAATTGAAAAGGTTGTCTTCTGGATCCATATGATGAAAGTTCTATTTATTTTTATTCTTTGTCGAAGGAAAACCAATTTTGAAAATTTTATTTGGATTCGAGATGAAAGCTCTACGTCGTGTATGTTATCGGTTATTGTCTTTGCAGTTTTTCCGCGTTCGAATATAAAATTAGATTGAAAGCATATTGCCATGTGCCTTTTTTTGGTTCCATGGGAAAACGTTATGTATATATAATCGATGTTTTAAAACTTTTAACCTCTTAAGATTTTCATCAACCAGTCGTTTTTGAATTCGCGAATGTAATATACTACTTTCCTCCTCAATCGTAGACAGGAACATCTAGTAAAGTAAAAAAGAAAAACCACCTAAGGATTTAAAATGCCCTTTGACAGCATCCTGCTATTAAGGTATCCTACTAAGTTCGGAACCGTGATTTTAAAAAAGCGCATAAATGGATAATTTTCATGATATTTAGTGTCACTTAGATTAGAATACATGTATAAAATGGTTTTAAGGACATTTTGACAAACAAAAAAATTTAAATACAATATTTCGGCAAAAAATTATCTCAGAATAACCTTTTTTTAAAATGTTCTCCTTTTGTGAAAAATGCTTCTATTATAATAATATTTTGCCTGTATATAGCTGAGACATCAGTACAGAGGTTAAAATAGAATTTTTGAAGTATACAACTTAGAAGTGGATTCATTTATATTTTACTACAACAGAGATGAGAAATTTTAAGAAAAAAAACCGATAATTATTTTATTTGGTAGCAACTCTGAAAATAATGAGAATTTTTCAAAAATCCTAGTTTAGACTCTCTGGAGAAGTCTTTACTTTATATGAACAAAATATTATTATTACAGAAGCATTTTTTATATAAAAGGACACCTTTTGAAAAAAGATTATTCTAAGTTAATTTTTTGCCAAAATAGTGTATTTAAATAATTTTTTTTTGGTCATAATGTCCTTAAAACAATTTTATACATATATTCTAATCTAAGCGACACTAAATATCATGAAAACTATCCATTTATACGCTTGTTTAAAATCACGGTTCCGAACGTAGTCGGATATCTTAAGTATCATAATATAGATAAAAGCATATATTTTGCAGCAAAACATCGAAAAACTTATCACACTGAGAATTATGTTTAATATTTTTTTCATTAAAAGTATTTTACACGGGATATTTCTTATTTAAAAATTATTATGAGGTAGCTTTTAATGGAAGAAACGCATGTAAACTTCTTTCTTATCCATCTAATCTGAATCAGATACGATCCATGAGTTTGTTCGCCTTCAGCATCCCCAGCGCTCAATCGGGTCTTTTGAACAGTTCCGCTTGAGACAAGGCAACACAACTGAGCAGATGATAAGGAGTGGCTTCACAAGTAATAGACTTTGTACACACTGCGATCTTTTAAACACCACAAGAGAATATAATGGATCTTAACCAGTTAACTCTGCACCCACTTTTCAAAGACCGCAACTGTGTGTGTCACGGAAATCGAGTGATGACGAGTTTTCTCGTCAATCAAGGAGTGTTATTGTTGCTCATCTCCATGTCTAGCCCTGATCTCATTCACTCTCAAAAAGACCAACACCATTAGAAGGTCTTGTTTTGAAAGCCCCAGCCATTCAAGAATGAGTTCGGGAGATGCCTGGCAGGCAGAACACCTTACACAAGTTGGAAAAACTTTGTTTTCATCCCTAAAAGTCAAAGTTCGGAAGTGGCCACTCCGGAAACGATTCAGAATAGTTTGTTCCTGTGTGCTGCATTGAAGGAAAAGAGAACCACCAGGTCTCGTTTAGCCTCATAATCACGGAGTAAGTGCAGCTGTTAAAATATTGGATCAAAAATATGAGTTTATTTTATAAAATTAGAAATTTCATTACTAATACTTATTGTACGGGGTTTCTATATGTACAAGGCTGTAAAATTATTTAGCTTGATCGCGTTTCATAAGATTGACAGATCTTTCCGGCCGTAAGTTTTTATGGATATCTAAGAATTTTAGTTACCATCAAAATTCCCGGAATGAGACCTAAACACACACTGGTTTATTTTCTTCTTTGCTGACAATATATTTTCTACCTGTCTTAACAAGAAGGCAAGTCTGGAGTAGGTGCTGTAGGGTTGATCCCAGTTTTCTTGCCAGAAGGCATCCTTGCCTTTCCCATCCCAATAAAATAAGTATTCTTTCGACAGGAAGGGGCATTGGGACATTACTCTAATATTGGATAAAAACTCGACTGCATTTTCCATTACTCCTATCAACCACAAGACGTCAATTTAGAATTATTCCAAGTCATGTTATATATGGTTTGAAAGTTATATATATATATATATATATATAAAATGGGAGATGAATTAAAATACTTTGAAAACCTTTTAAAGATAAAGAGTCCACCTGTTTTTCCGAAAATTTTCTGAGGTGTTGTGCACAGCCAGATTTTTTTTATATTTAAAGTTATCTAAAATACAGTGAAATTTTTGAAAAATTTGCCATTTTCAGAAAATTTGTTTCAGAACAGAAAAAAAAGCCATTTTTAAAAAAAAAATTGCTTCAAATTCAAATGAAGGGGCCACGGGTTAAAGACCACTACCTTACATAAACTCCACGACCAGTGCGTCCCAAATCCACCTTAATGTCCTCTGTGTAAATCAACATAGCCTAAATAGCTATATTGTTGATCATCTCTGCACTCATAAAATCCCGTGTCGCAATGTACACTGGTGTGCAAAAACTTAAAACAAAAATGTAAAAAAATTTTGCAGATAGAAGGGAAAATTCAGAAAAAGGGTGTTCCCGGGAACAGTACAGTGAACACGAAACCAAAAAACGTCATGCGTATGCAAATATCAGGAACAAAACCTCCCGAAACGATGGGAGCGTACGCAAAACGCGGGGATGTCGGCGCGCGCCGCCCCAAAGGGAGAATAAAATGAAGGACGGGACGAATTCAACATATTTTACTGCAAGTGCCAGTGAGTCAGTTCGTGAAATATAGCTAGAAGAAATCACCTGGACGACTTCACACGTGGAAGAATGATCGGAAAGCTGGAGGAGGGGCGTACTGTCACCAAGGCAGCTGCACAGTTGGGAATCAACAAAGTGACGTTTCGGGGCGCTTGGAAAGCGTTCCAAACCACAGGTATAGCTGTTAGAAAGGTTGGTGGTGGCCGCCCGAGGACGACAACTGCGGGGATGACCGATATATCATCCTGTAGGCGAAAAGAGGTTGACAGCAGCGAAGCCGCCATTGCTCAGAAACTCTGTACAGCAACGGGTCGACGTGTCGGGTTTCCCGTGGCCAGACGCCTTCACAAAGGGGCCTGTTCGCCCGCCGTCCTGAACGCTCCCTTCCCGTTGAAAGTTGCCATCGAAGCCACCGCTACAGTGGGCCAGAGAGCACAAAACTGGACAACTGATCAATGGAGTCGTGTTCTTTTACGTAGAGAGTCGGTTCAGTACCAGAAGCGATTCTCAACGCGTTTTGATTTGGAGAGGATCGGGTCCCGGTTTTATCCCAGTAACATCAAGGAAAGACACCGTTACGGTGATCCTGGGGTTCTTGTCTGGGGAGGCATTATGCTGTACGGGCGAACTGAGCCCGGGGGTCGCTATTGTGGGGGGGTATTTTTCCCCCTGTGCGTCTTTTCCGAGATGCCATTGGCCCAGACTTCATTTTTTTGGATGACAATGCACGGCCACATTGCACCTTGCTGTTGAGGGAGCTGCTGGAAAGTGAAGATATCACTGAATGGATTGGCCAGGTTCCCCCGATTTAAATCCCAACGAACATGTGTGGGATGCTTTGGAGAGCGTATTGCCCCACGTTCACATCATCCGGAGAACAACCAACAACTCAAACAGATGTTGATTTAGGAATGGGCACCCTACCCTGAAATGTTACCAGTGGTTCGAGTATGCGGAGACGGCGCGAAGCAACCTTGTAGTAAGGAGGGATATACCTATTAAGGAACATCTGCTTGTTGTTCTTCCTGTTAGATAGACAATCAGAGTCACGATACTATGTGTTCAATAAAAGCTTTGTTTTGTTTGATTCCATACCGTATGCGTTGTATTCTTTTTCAGTGCCGATGCTTTCGTCATCCTTTACGTACATAATACTCTCCCTCATTTCAGAATTTCATGCCTCTCAGATGATTTTTCGTGAAGTTATGGCAATAAACCCACCTGTTGCTTAAGTTTTGCACACCAGTGTAAAAGCTAGATATTTTATTCAAAGAATGCTAATGTAATTCATTCGATGTGAAGAATCTGAACAGACATTATTCGACGTGAATATGAATTGGAAAGGAATTCCCTATTTGATGTGGAGAGCACAGCTCTAATGGAAGAATCAGGTGTAATCATTAATCCGTGATAGAATATAAAATTGAGATATTTGATGTGAAGACACCACGTTCAAGTGACGAAGACGACATCTGAACTGAGTCCCCCTTCTCTTCATACTATCACATCTCGCCAACGGGAGGACTTAAGACCATATCACACGTACATTTTTGGTGCAACTTTTTGGACCAATTTTTTGTCCTATCTGAGGGTGAAGGGTTGCCGTAAACAAAACGACATGCTCTGAAGTCTGCCGCGTTCTATCTCAGCATTGAAAAATTACTCGCCAATTTTTCTGCTTCGGCAAATGGACATCCAAAATTATTTCTTTCATTTCGCTCACACTTTTGTTGATGGGAGCAAACAGAAATGGAGCCCTTTTCTATTTAAATATTATACTCCGTTAAAATATTATACGCCATATGTGATGCGTTTGACAAAATCGAAGCCGCCATCTTGTTCATGACGTAGGACGCAGAAGAACCTATTGGCTGGAATTTCAAGCAACTTTTATTTGGAACAACTTTTTGAGTTCACTAGCAGAAAGTTGTTCGAAAAACGTTGCTGTGGTAACTGAGTAAAAATTGCACGAATTGGACGAAAAATTGCTCGTAACGTGCATATGTGATATGGCCTTTAGAGCCTCGACAGACTGTACGTGTATCAGCCCCTCTACACGGCAAGTCTTTAGTGGCACTAGGGCTCGAGCTCGTGACACGTTGTCCACCAGTTTGTGACATGACCACTAGGTTACCTCGGCCACAAATGTCAGATGACTACAATTGCATTAATAAAACTTCCGACACCACGAGATGCTTTTGTTAACCAAATGGATTTTACTCTCAGTAGTCTCGATTCCTTTAAATGATTTCATTTTTGAAAAAATCGTGATCCGAACCAGTAACCAGGCTATCCGACAGCCCCAACGGTGGGGGATTTCATAGCTCTAACTCCTTGTAGGGTGATCTTGAACTTCCCTTGGGTGGGGAAAAAGAAAAACACGACAGAGTTTCAAATTTCGCTAAAAGCACAACTTCACTTTTAACAGATAGCCGCAATTCTTATTTCAAACCAGGGTCTGGCAACCCTAAGTCTACTTAAAACTTCAAAAAAAAAACCCGAATCTACAAAGAGTGAAGAAGGGGAAAAAATTTCAATCCTAAACGCATAAAATTTGTTGAAGAGAGTAAAAGGAAAAGAATGTGGGGGAAAAAAACCCTTATACAAAAACTATTCCTTAAAAAAAATCCCAGAAAATTTTTAAATCCCGGAAAATAGTAACTACCTTTTTTTTCTTTGCCTCGCTACCTATGCTATCTATTTCACACTTTCGGCCTTGTCAAGTAGCTACAAAGTCTGTAAAAAGATAAATTTCAACTTTCTATACCCCTTTCCATCCTTAAACCTTAAGGGTAAATAAGGATAAGCCCCCACACACACCCCGGATTGTCGTAAAAAGGTGTACGTGTGTAGGTCTATCCAAACGATATTTTTTTCCCCCAGTTTTCCTGCTCAATGTGACACATTTTATGTTCCGGAATTGATATCATTATCTGGAAGAGATTGAGTCAGTTGAAGGCCTCCGGCTAAACATTAAAGCTGGATTCCATTTTAAGACCTTTTGGCAAATTTTGGCGATATCTCTTGGCGAATAATGCGCCCTCTTTGATCCGAAGATACTTAGTATCATTTTAGACAGGGCCCATTGACTTGATGGTTCCGCGCGTTCTGCTAGGAAATGACTTTTGTTTCCGGTTTCGAATACTGAAGTAAATGTTCGAGCATTTACGTTGCGTCGATGAAATACGATGCAAATGAGTTGAGATTTGAAACTTTTTTTTTATTTCATTCGTTTTATCCATTTCATCTTTAAACTTATCACCTATAACGTTAAAAAAGTTTTTTAAAAAAATATAAATATATAAATTCGGTACATTTATTTAAACTGAAAAAAATGTTGCAATACCCTCACCTATTTTCATTCGGTGGCTTAGAGATAGCGTGCTCAGAGAGTGAGTGAATATTAACGCCGCACTGTTCAGCTACACGAGGGCTTTTGGCGACGGACCACATCATTTTGAGCCATGGTCAAGTGACGTGGACGACACCCGTGTTGGCACCCCCTCTCCTAACTACCACACCACGGGAGGACGTTTGAGCTCTCGACAGATTTAACGTGCATCGCTCCCCTACACGGCGGGTTTTAAGTGGTACTGGGCTCGAACTCGTGACAAGGCCAGCCACGATCCGATACTCTGACCACTCGGCTACCGCGGCCACGAGATAGCGTGCCCAAGTAGTAAGCCTAAGTTTGCGGGTTCGGTAGCGCCGGGTGTCAAAAGATTTTCTGGATGCGAAAATCGTAGACATGCATGTCATATGATTATGTGACATGTACAAGATCCCTCGAGTATCAATTTGATTCTGGTTCTTTCGACAAATTTAAATCACTGCAATATTTAGCATCTGACGAGAATTTGAATTGAATAAATTCGAGTCAAAAATTTGTTAGCGAGAGCCGCCACCAATGAAATGTCTCTCACACTTGGGGACTTGTCAGTCTGCAAAAACTTTCAAAAAAGAGTGGGGAAAAAAAACAATGAGTGTCAATACTCTATTAACTTCAATAAATACTTAATTTTTCAACAAAAACTACGGCCGCGGTAACCAAGTGGTTAAGATCGTGAGCTACTACCTAGGGTTATTTCTGCCAAGTCGTGGGTTCGAGTCCTGATATCACATACGAACCAATGTAAGGAGTAGGGATTGAAATACCGGGATACCAAATACTGGTATTTTGAGCCATTTGTACAATTTTGTAATACCGGTATTCACAAGTTTAAATACCGGTTTCTCGGTATTTACTAGAAATTTTTTAAAATTGTCTCTACACGTACAGGGATCTCCAACATAGCAAAATCATATGCGTTTTTGTATTTTTATATCTTCCTAACCGGCGAAACTAATTAGATTGTGAACACAAAGTTGCATCGTACAATCAAGAGAAGTGATAAAATATGTATGTGAATCATACAAGGAGGCGGGCCTAAACTATCCTATTTCAGCTCAGAGCGATACTGCACACATACTCTGAATTCGTAGTCTGAAAACAAGATTCATATCTGTGAAAACAAGATTGTAGTTGTGAAGAAAGTACGTAATATTTTGATATTTTTTTTAAATTGGTGCGTTTGTTATTCATACTATATTTTCATATCATACTTTAGGGTTCAAAATATTTTTCAGATCCATTATATATATATACTCATGAATAATATAACCCATAATAATCAATAAGAATAACTTTAAAGAACATAAAACATTAGTTGATAATACTTGGGGTTTGGTTTCATTGTTTATATGATGAAAAGAATATGGTGTGTAAAAAATGTTCAAGAGTTATTAAATTGAATGAAGAAAGTACAAGCGGGCTCCATACACATTCAAAAACGAAACATGATACAAATTTGTTAGAGGAAAGAATCTAATTTCGATGAAGATAGAAATTTAAGCACAGTTTCTAAGCTCAAGTCATCAGAGATTTAAGATTATTTTGAATAATAATTTAGATGAAATTTACTGCACAAAATTACGTTCCAGGCTTAATGACGGTGCAATTGATGCATTACGTTTTTTAAGATCACATTTTAAAAATTTGTTAGTATACCACAGACTCTGAAGAATGATATTTACACTTTTTTAGGATTTAAATAAATAAGATGTTCCATTACTTTTTTGCGATTCTTTATATATACTGTTATAATTTATAAGTTAGAAATTATTTTTTTGTGATACTTATGCTCTCTAATAAAACTGGCAAATATAAAACAAAGAAACACCGGTGTTTTCTTTCTTTTTCTAAAATTTCTACTACCGGTATTAAAACCGGTATCCCGGTATTAAGATTTAAAAAACGCCGAATACCGGTATTGAACTCTTTTGGTCCGATATTGCAATCCCTAGTAAGGAGTAATGAATTCTTTTTTTTCTTTTTTCTTTTCAGAATTTCAAAACCTGCCAATGCGGAAGAGATGTTCTCTGGTGTACAAATGAAAGGAAAAATAAAATAAAATTAGTTTTTATGTTAAGTAGGGGGAGGATCAAGTTTAGGTATTAGAGCATTTTTGTGGCAAAAAGCCAAAGAAATTTTTATTAAAGAAAAACAGGTATTTTAGTACTTTTTAATATTCGTTGCGATGAGAGGACTCCTACTAGTTAGTTACAAGAAAAAAAAAATAACACATTAAGGCACTTTTTAAAACTTCTTTAGTATTTAATTGTTTTGAAAAAAAAAACCTACTGTCTAGACTGCAGGGCACGATAAAGTGGAAGACGAAAAACGAAGAAGCTCGCAATTTGATGGTGCGGCGATAGAGAGCTGGAGTTACGATCCGTTGCAATGCACATTGTACTTTTTTCACTGCTCAAAATATTCATTTATCAATAATCATGAATTTGGCTATTTATAATGTAGAAGAGAATAATTTTAGTTCGAGTCTAAAACCCTCTGGTCAAAATTAAGCCTTTTTTTTCGAAAATTCAACCCCTTTTGGTGGGAATATTAAATTTTGGAATTATTTTTTTAAATTATTTTTCTTCTTATCTACATACTATAAAAAAAAACTTTTCCGGCCACCCATGCGGTATAGCGGTTAGTGACGCTGACTGCGATGCCGATGGGACTGGGTTCGAATCCCGGAGAAGGCATCGGTATTGGTAAATACACTGGTGTGCAAAACTTAAGCAACAATGTAAAAATTTAGCAGATAGCCATGAAATTGCAGAAAAGGAGGTCTGGAAATCAGTAGAGGGAACACGTAAGTCAGTAGAAACGTCATGCGTATGCAAATATCAGGAACAAAACGTCAGAAGCGATGTGAGCGTAAGCAAAACGCGTGATGTCGGCGCGAGCTGCTCAACAGTAGAATGAAATGAAGGACGGAGACGCAATTCACCATATTCTCTGCGCAAGTGCCAGTGAGTCAGTTCGTGAAATATGGCTAGAAGAAATCATCTGGATGACTTCACAGGTGGAAGAATGATCGGAAAGCTGGAGGGGCGTACCTGTCACCAGTGTAGCTGCGATTTCGGAATCAACAAAAGTGTCGTTTCGCGCGCTTGAAGCGTTTCAAACCACAGGTACAGCTGTTAGAAAGGTTGGTGTGGCCGCCCGAGGACACAACTGCAGGATGACTGATATATCATCCTGCAGGCGAAAAAGTTCGACAGCAGTCAGCAAGCCCATTGTTCAAACTCTGTACAGTAACAGGGTCGACAAGTGTAGCGTGTTACTGTGGCGACGCTTCACACAAGGGGCCTGTTCACCCGCCGTCCTGAACGCTGCCTCCTTTGAAAGATGGCCACCGAAGCCACCGTTTACAGTGGGACAGAGAGCACAAAACTGGACAACTGATCAATGGAGTCGTGTTCTCTTTACGTATGAGAGTCGGTTCAGTACCAGAAGCGATTCTCAACGCGTTTTGATTTGGAGAGAGATCGGGACCCGGTTTTATCCCAGTAACATCAGGAAAGACATCGTTACGGTGGTCCTGGAGTTCTTGTCTGCTGGCATTATGCTGAACGGTGGAACTGAGCTTCCCATTTTCGACAGAGGGTCTGTAACCGGGGATCGCCATTGTGAGGAGGTACTTCTTCCCCATCTGCATCTTTTCCGAGGTGCCATTGGCCCAGACTTCATCTTTATGAATGACAATGCACTGCCACATTGCACTCTTGCTGTTGAGGAGCTGCTGGAAAGTGAAGATATCACTCGAATGGATTGGCCAGCGTGCTCCCCAGATTTAAATCCCATCGAACATTTGTGGGATGCTTTGGGGAGACGTATTGCCACACGCTCACATCATCCGGAGTACAACCAACAACTCAAACAGATGTTGATTGAGGAATGGGCACTCCTACCTCAAGAAATGTTGCACCAGCTGGTTCTGAGTATGCGGAGACGGTGCAAAGCAACCATTGTAGTAAGGGGAGGGCATATACCCTATTAAGGAACATCTGCTTGTTGTTCTTCCTGTTGGATAGACAATCATGAGTCACGATACTATGCGTTCAATAAAGCTTGTTTTTGTTTGATTCCATACCGTATGCGTTGTATTCCTTTTTCAGCGCCGATGCTTTCGTCATCCTTTACGTACATAATACTCTCTCTCATTTCAGAATTTCATGTCTCTCAGATGATTTTTCGTGAAGTTATGGCAATAAACCCACCTGTTGCTTAAGTTTTGCACACCAGTGTACATAGTGCCTTTGCAGCATGGGGATACTCTAAATAGCCATCGAAAAGCAAGTCCTCTCGTGACGCTGGTGGAAGGGGAAGAGAAGTGAGAGGCCCCTGACCATCCCCAGTGTGTTCTCCCTCAAAACTGGGGTGTAACCGAGCGAAATCGTACTGTCACCTACATGGCGTTGAAAGCTACAGCTAACGACAGGCATACAACTAGCCCCTTGCCACGATGAATTTCGTGGGCCTTGATTTGATGTTAATGTCGATCAGGAGGCATAAGTAGCAACAAAAACTTTTCCGCATAGGTAGGTTTCTATTAATAACACAACTGCTTTTCCTCCATGCAACCACTATCTTCCTTATTGGTTAATCTTTAATGTCTCATTGAGTATCACATCTTCAGCTAATAACAAATATGTCCTTTAGCCCGATACTTTGCTACTCTTAACAATGCATTTAAGATTTGCTAATTAAATAACTTATTACACTGTCGACGAAGTTGGAACAAAAGTTAAAAAAAAGAACACGTTTTCCCGCGCAATTGGTTCGTGAACAGGCAGCCCTTCTACAAAGAAACAAAAATAGCTCCTTATTAATAATTTTAGTACACAAATTACAATTAAAAACGCTAACAATTCCCTACTCCAGGCGGTGTCGATTCAAAGCCACGGTGGGGGATGCAATTAATCAAGTGCCACCAAAAATCACGAACGATTGACTGCTAATTAAAATTTTCACTGCCCCCATTTAACCTTAATTAATCGAGTTTTCCGCGAATCACAAAACTCGGGTCTCCTAATTGGCTCGAAACCGATCTCAAAACAAAAGACTTCCTCACAAACACGATTCGGAATAAAATATAATCCCTAATCTGGCAACGAGAGCTGCGTTTTGCGCGCCCACGGGTTTTGGGGCAATAGATCTCGAGAGTACAATAGCTTTTCCCACTTACGATGAGAGATGCCGGGGGAGAAGAAATTATGAAATAATAAAACATTTAAAAGTGCTTCTAGAAAATCAAATGCTTCGCATGAATCTTATATTTGTGTGGATATATACATTTATATATATACGTTTTGTGCTTCAGAATTCGTTTAGGCGGAAGGTTCGGGTAGAAAGGCAGGGACAGAGAGAACTTTTATGAGAATTCGCGCCGTTTTGCAGCTAGAATTCTGGAGTACCTCAAATGGGGATGCATTTAACGGGTGGATATGTTTTCCGCTAGATTTAAAGCAGTTCTGGAATTCTAAAATTTTCCGTTTTGATGCAGTTTGTTTTAAGGTTTATTCCGAGTAAATTAGAGGTGCTCCTGCTCTGAGTTTAGATGTTTGTATTGCTGCAACATGGAGAATAATTAAGTACTCTAATTTTCCTGCACTTCGAGTCTAAATGTATTGTAGCTTATTAAGTCCACGAATGCAATCACTTCCTTGGTTTGTACTCATCAACTCTAGTTTTAAAGATTTTAATACTCTGAAATAATGTAAAAGTGTAAATATAAGAACTTCATCAGCAAATTAGTTAAATGCAAATACACACTTTGCAAGCAATACGGAGAGGCATTGCACACAGGCCTTTTATAAAATGATAATAAATTCAATATATAATTAAAATTTTTCTTTTTGAACATCAAAAGGTTATAAGCTACCAAAGGAAATAAAAGTCATTAATATAAACATCAAACTTTTTTTTTATTTCGTAGCATTCGATAGAATGAAGTATTGTTTTCTTATTAATTTTTGAAGCGCAATGCCAGGGCTGTTGATAACGGACCTCCTGATCTATGGTCACGTGACGAAAGCGATACCTGAGTTGGCAGCTCATTCTTCAAACTTCCACACAACGCCAAGGGAGGTTTTTTGGGTTTTTGTTTTCATTTCCCCATTGGTTAGCAGTGCTAACGGCCATGATATCGTACACTTTCAGAAAGCCCAACACCAGAAAGGGATCATTTTCCCTAAATCCCTTGGTAAAGGCCCTGGCATTCGGGGAAAATGTGAGCAGGTGGGGCCGGCTCAAAAAGAACAGTTCGTGCACTTTTCCCAAAAGCTCTTGCATCCTTCGGAAAATTTCATTGTTTTGATAGGGCCCCACTTGGAAAGCGGGTAGGGTTTATCCTGTCTTGAAAAAACCGTGAGCCAGAGAGCCCCCAGGACGAGAACACTGATACCAATATTGCTCGGGGGGGGGTAATGCAAGAGGTCTTATTCGGTTTTTTAGTTCTAGAAAAAAATCCCCAAAGGTGCTAAATCCTTTTCCAGTTTTAATTTTAAAAACAGATTTTAATAAACATACTCAGTAGCGCCACGGGAATTTTTTAAAAGGGGCCCGGGGGTTAAAGTTCACTATTCTTGTATCATGCTATTTTTGATTTTGTCGATTTTCAGGAAAAAAACATAGAAAAAAAACTAATTATTGAATAAAAAATTTAAGATTAATTAAAAAAAATTAATCAAAAACAAAATTTAATTAAATTTTAGGTATTATATATTTAGAATTAAAAACCAAAGGAAAAAAAAAAATAAAGGGGGCTTTGGGGGGGGGGTTTTCCCCCCGGGCCCCCTTTGTGGGGCCCACTGAACATACTGTTTCTTCTGGAGTAACCCAGTGTCTGAGTGGTAGAGTGTCGAGCTTCTACGCCAAAAGGTAGGGGTTCAAAAAACCCTTTGGTTTGGGAAAGGGCGATTCCACCAACCATTCCTTCAGTGGGTCGATAAATGAGTACCAAGTTTGTTTGTGAACTGAACAATGGAGGTCCACGTCAGGCAGACCACCTGACCGGAATATCTACTCATGCATTTCAGAGTCCAAAGTCATGAAAACTGAGATGGGCACAATAAGCATTGGCCCTTGTTGGGTGTTGCCCCACTGAGTTTAATTTATATTCTGGAAAAAAAGCGCACCTATACTTTTTCAAACTGTATCTCAAAAATTTTAGGTGTATTTGCGAAATAAAGAGCACCCCCTTTTTTACGAAGAAACCTGAAATGTGCTCCCAAAAGGAGTTTTCATTCATGTGCACGAGCAAGATGAATGGACGAAAACGACGTGACTATGGATAAGAAATGTTTGGTGAAAGCGTCCAGAAGAATCCAGAAAGTTTGGGCATATTCATATCCCATCTAACGGGTAATACGAAGGAATTTCTGACAGAATGCAACAGAGACATGTCAGTTATTGCAGGTAAATGAATGTGATTAGTTCAACTTTTAGATGTGTGTACAAGGTCTGTTCAAAATGTATCCGATTTTTAGCCAGAAAAAATATATTAGTTACATAGCGGGATTACGATTCCAATAAAATTCAAAGTAGGCCTCTTACGTCTTTAAAATTAAAAATTAGGGGCCGGGATTCCCCTTTCCCCCCCGAAAATTCGGGGGGGCTTTTTTGGGAAAGGTGTTCAACCCCCGCCGTCGCGTTTATTTTTTCTCTTTCACTCTGAAAACGTGGGTCCTTTCCCCAAAGGCATTTTCACTTTCAGGAACTCTGCCAGAAGTCGCAAAAAACCATGTTCAGCGTTGACAGTGTCCAGTAGGTCCGGTGCAACTGTAAGACGGGGTTCTTCTGTCCCACCGATGGAAACTTAGGAAAAATTTTCTTAGCCGCTCTGCGCATGATCACACAAAATTGCATGTGCAGAACCTGTACTGGTCTCAACTTGTTCAACAGTCTCTCGAACGGTTAAACGAATGATTTTTCATTATCAAACTTTCCACCTTTTCAACAATAGCTGCAATTCGAGCGGTTTGTGGTTTCGGAAGAACGTTGGGCACTCTCTACCGACGCGTGAGCAACTTTTGATTCGGTTAAAGCCCACCTTAATTTGTGTGACTCCCATAGCATCGTCCCCAAACACTTGCTGAATCTTACAAATTGTTTCACTTAGAAAATCACCAAGCTTTTGACAAAAAATTAGATGCAGTAAAGTCATTTAGTGATCTTTAGAGAAATAAAATTCCGACGAACACATTCAACAGAACCTCACTCGATTGTCAGCAGGAAACGATTGGTACACTGGAATGAAGCGGGAAAAGTTCAGGTCTGCATTAAGCTGTCACCTTCCACGGTGTACCGTGGTGCCGTATTAGAATGTGTGAACGAAAATTCAAGGTCGGGTACTTTTTGTGCGTGTGAACAGAGTTTGTATCAATAAACCATTCAAAACAAACTTAAAATGACAGTGGAATATGGGGATGTTAAGGAGGAAAACCCGTAAATTTCGATCTTACTTTTGGGGGTTAAAAGTGTGCATTATACGCAGGAATCTACATTAATCTCTTTAACACGACGGGTAGGATTCGAATTTACGATTTGATAGAAGCAACAGCTACGATTTGGTACCATGATCACTCGGAGACCACAGTCACAACAATAAGGAAGGAAACAGATATATACATGGAAAAGAAACAGTTTTTCTTCTGGATTCAAGTAGTTTTGATTTAGTAAGCTACGAAAGTTCTCATAACCTCCACGATGGTCGAAACAAGCACACTTTATTCTTCTATTCATCTATCACTTCATATAAAAATTTAACAATTTCTTGCTCTAAGATGGCAGTGCTCGTTTTGGTTTTATTAACGCCGTAGTAAAGTAGACGAAGATGACACCAGAGATTGCAATCTAAACTTACTCATCACACTAACGGGAGGATTTTGAGCCTCGACATTTTCAACATTCATTAGCCCTTCTACATGGTGGGTCTTCAGTGCCACTTTGACTCAAACTTATGACATACCGGCTAAGAGTCCGTATGGAATAAGTGAAGCAGCTGCCATTTTCCTGAAATTGGCGTAGTGTGGCAGTTGGAGAAGGTAAGAGAACCATCTCAGATAGAATCACTGTCATCTGATCTAAGTATTGAGGTCGATTGACTTCACTTAGTTCTACAGAGGCCTTCATTCACACCTTTCATAGTACATATATCACAAACTTAGCTTTAATTAACATGTGTATCATATATAATATTCATGTCAACATATAAATTCAAAGTACATTTAAGCATAAAATCTATACTTAAAAAGAGAGAAAAAAAGAAAAATAATCATCCATTTCCATGCTTATTGCCAAAATTAGGAAACATCAAGCAACTCAACCCTACCCAAAAGGAATCTCCGGAAAACATTACGCCATTAAACCACTTTTAGCCAAACGATTCCCAAAACCGTTTAAAACCCCCTAAAGGAGGAAGGAACCATGCCTCGTCCATTGTGCTACGAAACACCCCTTCCCCTTCGCCGCCCCGAACCGCGAACAAAAGTCTAGTCCACCCCCACCATCAAAAGGCAGACGAATTTTCCACCCCGATTAAACGCTCAATTGAATCTGCATCCCCCCTAGTACACCCCCTCACGGAACGTTCGAATTAAAGGATTCCTAATTAGTGCTCTTAAGGAAAACGTTCGGGGGTGCAGAGCGGGGTGGCAAAGAGCTTTTGTGTGTCACTTGCCAGTCTTCCCGAACCATCCCCCATACACAGAATTTTAGATCGTCTGATAAACCCCCTTGTTTTTATGCGTGATGTGGTGGCAACAGCATGAAAGTTAATTTATTTTTAGAACAATCTGGGATGAAGGACGGAGGGTTGCGCGAAAAATCGAATTTCTGCATTCCCCCTCCCCCTTTTTAAACGAGAAATGATCGGCGGTATCGGAGAAACTATTTCCTGTCTGAAAAGCGTTCTAAATCTTTTGGAATTTTATCGCAGCGCTGATGAATGGTTAGAGAGATGGTTTTAATTATTTGCGTAATTGAACTTTTGAGGGAGCACTGAAGAATTGGAAAGCATTCTCAGTGTAAGATTCGAGCGGTGTTTGTCTAGGAATAAGAAGCAATGCAAGAGCGGAAGTATGCTGCAAGAGATTTTGTCCAACCCATAATTTCCTACCAAGTAGACAGCGGCGATTTCGAAAGGGAAATTAGCAAGAGGCATTTACGTAATAAATAACTGAAAATTATCCCCACTCAAAGGAGATTTCTGTCTCGAATTATTATACAAGAGAGAGAAAAAAAACATTAAACAACGGGACCGTCAACATTTACAAACAAAATAATAGAAATATTAAAAACGATACAAAAATAATTTTATTTTTGCTCATTATCTTAAGAAACAAGATCTGGATGAGTACTTACATATGCTAATTTCTAAGGATTCCTTTTTTTTCAGCGTTTAAGAAATACACATTAAAATATAAATTATCCTCACAATATTGTAGACCAGCGATGTCCAACCTTTTTATCCCAAAGAACACATTTTAGAATATGTGTTGGACGGAGGGCACCATTTATATTTTTCAAGGTGAATTTATAGTTAGGTACATGCACATAATGTACAAAAAACCACACTAAATAAAATTTTTATACAAAAAACTATGTTTTTTGTTTTTTTTTTACTCGTATGTAAAATAATTATTAAGTAAATCATATAAAACCCACAAAATTCGAAAATTCTTTATAAAAAAATACAAATCTAAAAATCAATGCAAATTTTGGCATTGCACACATTTCATCGGCGACAGTTTCGCAGCTAGGCGAATATATATATATATATATATGTGTGTGTGGATGATATTCCTGAGCGCAAGCAGTCTTCAAGGTGTTCCTCTGTAAGTCGTGATCTCGTGATAATTTTATGATAATTACTGTCGCGAAAACAATGACTCATACAAGTATGTGGAACCGAAAACCGATGTTAATATGCGCGCGAGAAAAAAAGAAAGAAATCGGTCTCATTTTGCTTTGTGAACACAAATTCTGTTTCATTATTGAAAACTGAAACATTTTTATTGTGATAGCACAGCGGTGGACAAACGTTAAGCGATCCGTGGGCGCCTTCAGGAATAGGGTTGGAAACTCCTATTGTAGACAATCTGTGACGGGTTCTATTCGCGGTCCTTTTATTCATACTCTTGGGAAAATTCTTCTTTAACTGTGGTTTGAGTTAAAACCGCCTTTCGTAGAGGGAACTTGATTTTAGGCTAATTTGAGTGCTATTTAAACCCTGGCAAAGGGTGCGTGAGTTTGTCCTTAAGGTATCATTCAAGTGAGTTGAAAGAAATGCTTTTCGGAAACGGAAGTAAGAAAAGTTTTTAAGCGGACTTGTAGGAGAGATCCGAAAAAAAAGTGCTCTACCATTGGACCAAGAGATAAGCGTTTAATTGGTTGTCTTATAAACGAACGGTAGAAAACTAATTTAGATTGCTCCTTCGGTTAAGAATCTTTAGTTGATCATAAATTGATTAGTCTGAAATAAAAGTAAATACAGTCGAACCTCCATATTACGAATTTTTCTATACAGCGAACTTTTTCCTTGAACCAAGAGCATTTCACGATTTTCAATCGTAAAATAACCTCCTATCACGAAGTGCATTTTCTCTTGTGATTCAATTTTTTTCTTCCTATTTTTAAAGTATTTCTGGATATTACAAGTTGTTCCCTCTTTTAACACATATTTTATGGTGGTCATAAATCTTGAACTGGCTTTATTAGGTGCTTAACTACCTGAGAGCAATAAAATTCTGGGCGTGTCATCCAAGAGGTTCAATCCTTAACCCCCATTGTCCAGTTCACAGGAAACTTCTTCGATACCCCCCTTTCACCCTCAGTGGAGTTGTCTCGTGTCCTTGAAGTACTCTCCGTTCATTTGTAGTGTTGATCAGTCGTACTAGAAACTTCATTTCTTGTAGCTCAAAAATGTCAAAAAGTAAGGGCTTGAGTATCGAAGAAAAAAGAGGGCTGTGGTAGCCCAATAGTCAAGGTATCACATCATGGCAGGCATGCCAATATAGTTCGATACCAGTACCACTAAAGACCCGCCGTGTAGGGCAGCGATGCACGTTAAATCTGTCGAGAGTTGAAACGTCTTCCCGTTGGTATGGTGTGGTAGTTAGGAGAGGGGGTGGGGTGCCAGCTCAGGTGTCTACGTCACTTGACCATGGTTCAAAATGACGTGGTCCGTCGCCAAAAGCCCTCGTGCAGCTGAACAGTGTGAGGTTAATATTCCCTCACTCACTCACTCACCAAAGAAAAAAATAATTCTTCAAGAAGTGTGTGGATAAAGGCGTCAAGAAACTTTTTTTGAAGTTTTCCTTTCTTTTTTGTTAAATAAGATACATAAAATACATATATATTAATTTACAATAATGTGTGAATAATTACTTTTTTTAATGTATAGTGTTTATAAATTTAAAATTTCTTTTATGTGGTTTATATAAAGAAAATTGAAAGATGAATCTTTTTAAACATTTTCCATATAACGAACATTTTTTGGGGGATTTAGCGACTTCGTTATATAAAGGTCCGACTGTATTTTCGTAACAATGTCCGATTCTTCAGTGTCCCAAACGACACCCGCAACTTCAGGATTGCGTCAAATCATTGCCACGAAAGCATTTTACAGGTTTTATTTAACTGTTGGATTAAACGGTGAAAAGCCCGAGATAGGAACGCAGCACACATTGACATTTTATATAAAAAGAAAAGCATAAACATTTGAAATCCTCGCATTTGAATAAGACCTACACAATCCTAACGCAGAAAATATATTTCATGATTTCGTTTTTGGCAGATCAAAAACAAATACAACTTTGTATCCACACGTGACTAAGCTGCAGCAACGGTTTGATTGGCGGAGAGCAATTTTTATTTTATTTTTTTTAAAAAACATCTAAGATTCGGAGATGACCACCTTTTTTTCACTGCTCCTCCGTCATTCCCAACAGAACTAAAACCATAACCGATACAAAAAAAAAAAAAAAGAACTGCATACACACAAGTATATAGAAAGGAAAAAGTATGAAACACACAGTGGAAGAAAAAATCGGAGCTAAGATACTGGAAATGAAATATTGAATTCCATAAAAATATATGTACTACTATAGATAATAAAAAAAAGAACTCTAACGTCGGCGCGGGAAATCAACTTTTATGGTTTTTCCGGAGGAAAAAAAAAAAAAAGTTTTTCTTTTCTTTTTCCACTATTTTCTTAATCCTCTTTTTTTATATTTATTTACTTTATTTTAGTTCGAAAAAAATGTATAGCCTCTTATTTTTTTTTCCTCCACTGAAAGATAATAATAGAAGAAAAAGAATATGACTACCTCTCTTAAAAAAAAAAAAAATAGTTTAAAATTTTCGAATTGGTTTGGACAGGAAAAGTTGGATTGCTGCGTTTGCTTCCAGAAATGTTTTAAAATGAATTTTTCAAGTAATAAGTTGCATTTGAATTTTAAATACTTTTTATAAAAATATCTTCTGTTTAAAGGGACATAATACCTTCTGCGAATTTTTTGTTATTCATATATTTATATACGAAAATGTTTAAATGTATTCTATTTTTACACACATGAAATATACATTTTATAATAAAAACATCATTTTTAAGCAATTAATTATTTTAAAAATATTTCTCAATGCGTTAAAATTTCTACTATTTTACAAATTTTAACATTTTTGCACATTTCCTCCCAATACTCTTAGAGGTGTTCCTTAATAATTCTGAGCATGATATTGGTGTTACGAGTGATACTTTTATTTTTACAATTTTTTTTTTCGTATATAAACAGCTATATCTAACTTTGAGATGATTTTTTAAGAAATAATTATTTACCTAGATTCTAACTCCATGCACAGGACCCTCGAACATATTATATAAAACAACCAGGACAAGTTTAAAAACTTTATATTGAATATAAAACCTTAGTACTTTAAATGCATGATAATCGAAATAAATAAGTAAATAAATAAAAACCTGACAAAAAGCCATTTAAAGCTTCAAAGGTCAATAAAGTAAGTGAAAGAGCTAAATGCTAACGTTACGCGCGTTTTTACTTTCAGTTTTCGCGCGCGCTACGGCATACTATTCAAAAAAGTTAATTAAGTGGCCAAATAATGTAGCTCAAGCTACGAAATTTTGCATACATGTTTAGAAAAGTCACACAATTACACCGAAGTAGTAAAAAATGCAATATTTTTGTTGTTTTTAGGGTAATATGTATTCTTAATCATTTTTTTAAAATAACATAATGGTTTTTTTGAATATTTTTCACTATTTAGATTTTACAACAAATAACGAACTTCATTACGCAATTATTCATACGAAAGATATTATAAAAGGAATGATGTTTTGAGTAATATCACAACCCATTTAAGAATACATTTTAAAATCTTCTACTTCAACTTACTAAATTTTTTAAAATTTATTTTTCACGATTTTTTTTTTACATATTTATTTTTAATTCGTCTCTATTAATACTTTTTAAACCACAAAAGTGCACCTTAAATGAAATAGAAAAAGCAATTTTTTACCTTTTTTTTTTCTTTCTAAAAGCGCAAAAGGCTTAATTTGACAATTAACTCTGTTTGC
>BMAV01013288.1:0-34777 GCA_019973955.1 Trichonephila inaurata madagascariensis
GTTTAGTATAGTTATGCAACGTAATTCTCTAAATGAAAAGTTTCGTACGCAAGGGAAATTTTTTTTAAAAATTATTCAAATATTGAAATATGTAAAATTTTATGTTCATAATTTTAAATTTCAATAAGAACTAACTATAAAGAATCATCTGAATCTTTATAAATGAAATATTTATTTGAAAGAAATCTTTACGTGCATTACAAAAAAATTTTATAAAGAAAAAAAAATTATTGTTTTTGTATACCGCAGCTTTAAAGGATTTTTACTAATAGTATAATTTATTTGTAAAGGAATAAAATTCACTACAACAACTGTAACGGACTGAAAACAATCTCGTGATCAATTCCAACAAATTACTAATTCGTCTTGCTAATTAGAGAGCTTTTTTATTTCGGCTAATAAGCATTGTTAAGCCTAATTTGAATGATGTTTTTTTCTGAATAAAACTATTATTGTATATTTTTAATGCAAGTTTTGAGAGTCTACAGGCGCTTAATTATCGAAAATTGTAGCTACGAATATTTCAAATTGTAATAAAGAAATTTTAACAAGGTGTTTAAGATCAAACGTTTTCAAAATATTTACTGACTTTTCAAGCGTGTAATGTATATTTGTTTTTAATCAACGTTGTTAAGCAAAATATTTGGACTGAGACTTTGATGGGATGCTATAAATGAATTCATGTAGTAAATACCATAAGGTAATTCAAGGGAAGATACTAGTTTGTTAATAGTACTTTCATGCGTCGATATATGGCAATTTTGAGCCACGTGTGAAGAGTCTGGTCCGACATTGAGTGTAGCTTGTGAATTTATCTGAATGAATCATCTTTAATCGGCCTTATTTTTCGAACTTTTGAACATTTAAAGTGGTGAGTACAACTTTTATAATATTCCGTTCCTCATATTTAAAGTCTATAAACGTATTTGTTATTTTGTTGTTGTTGTTGTTGTTACTAATGCCACCTGATCGGCAAAGGCCAGATCAAGGCCTACGAAATTCATCATGGTAAAGGGCTAAGTGACGCCTGTCGTTGGCCGTAGCTTTGAGCACCATACAGGTGACAGAACGATTTAGCTCGGCTTCACCCCAATTTAGAAGGAGAACAACCTCTCGTCCCCTTCCCCCAACCTCCCAAGATTTGCTATTTTAAATAAAATATTAGCAATATAAGCGAGTTACGCATAATGTTACACATACGATGCATGTAGAGGCGGCCATACCACTGTAGCAATAAGGAAATAAGGGTATGTGGCATTTTCCCTCTATACTTGGGGGAAAGACGCCCCATGATTCAGAAATAAATGAAATAAACTTTAAAATTAGTTTTTTAAAAAATTTGTAACACTGTATAAGTGCAATTAATAATAATTATTATAATTAATAATACTTAAATGTAATTAATGGTGACTGGTCTATCCCCATCGGTTACCTCCACCAGCACAGAACACGGGAGCACAGCCTTATTCCTCTGGTCAGAAAACGCAAACCAACCGGGCGTAAAAAAATTAACTTCAGAAGTCTTAACTAAATCAGAGATGAGAGCAAGTATGCGGGAAAAGGCGGATAAGGTCAAAACAAATAACAGTAAACCTTCGAAGAAACAGAAGACAGAGACGTGTCAGTTTGTCATCCTCAAGCGAAGAAATTCCTCTAGATACTAATGGTGACAGTTTTGATGAGGATAATAATGACTATTTTTGTGCTGTATATACAGGATACTTTTATGCTAAAAAAGTTCCTAAGTGTGACTGGATTCAGTGCATCGAATGCAACAAATGGTTGCACGAAGATTGCAATGCTAATCATTTGCACTGAGTGAAATGTTGTGTAGGCTATCATTCGAACCTCTGTACTGTTATTATTTTTAGCAAGCTAATTATGAAAGAATTTTTTGTTTTTGTTTTTCTATAGTTATTGTTACTTTATATTTAATTTTGTAATGTGTACCTAATTTTTATTTACTGAGGTGTTGCATCTTACTTCATGACTGGGGGAAGATGGGGGATTTATGGGGGAAGATGTCACCATTAAATGAGAATTGCTTTAACATTAAATTTCTAATTTATTTTCATACTAAGAAGAGAGTTAACTGTACACATAGCCAATTAAATATTGTAAAATAAAAGCGTATTTTTTTCATGGTCTTGTCATTTCAATTATCAATGTACTAATCGAAAAATCCTTAAATGTGGCATCTTCCCCCGAATTACCTTGTATATATATATTATTATTATTACCTTTTTTTATTTATAGAAAACATTTTTAAAATTTTTTGAAAGACAAAAAAGGTTTACAGACGCATTATAAAAATTCGCGCAAAATCATCTTTAAAAAGTAAAGCAATAAAAAATTAATACACAAACAGACATATAAACCATCTTTGTTTTAATTTTTCGAATGCATTTTATTTCATTCAAACCAACATGACAATCTTGATTAAAATATCTAATTAGCAGTTCCACATATAATTACCATTATGTTCATAGACATATAAGATAGTGGTTTTAGAGCCTTGTATAACACCACAAAATAGTCTTCGAAATAAAGAAAAGGGAATTATGTCATCACACTGATGTGGGGATCCATGTGAATACCCAGTCTATAAAAATTACTGCTTCTTGCGAAAATCAATTTGTTTTGCCTCAATATACGTCACGAAAAATAAATTACTGTTTAAGATGAAACTTCAAGTACTTATTAACAAATGTTGAACGATAGATTATCAGAGGAAGTCTCTGTCAGCTGTCAGAAGTTAGTTTCACATTTCTTGGGAAAGCACTTCACGTATTATTTTTTTAACGATATGAACATTAATTGATTGATTATCCATATTTTGTTCGTGTGGGAGTTTTAAGAGATGTCAGGTATCACAGAGCAAGCATAAAATATTTCTTTGGAAAAAGGAAGGGAAAATACTATCTTAAATAAATTTTAAGTAGACATGGTCGTATGTATTATACATATAATTTGAAATGATATGAATATGATATAAATATGATGTCTTATTTTGTATAATATATATCACCATATGTTTCTTGTAGTATTTATGACAAATGAGATGTACAAATTTTAAAATGATTCAAAATAAATATTTTTAGTTATAAGTTCCATATATCCTATTGGTTTTCAATTAAACATCGGAATGACAATGTATAGCATGTTAAGACATCTCAGGGGTGTTAACTTTCTCTATAGAGGTCTGCAAATATAAACAAAATTCAAATTAATATAATTCTATGAAAAAATTAAATAAATTGAATCTTTTACACATTATTTATTAAGGAATGGGGCTTCACACAGAAAAGTATAAAGTGTTTAAAATATAGTCTTATTTTTAAAAATTATAAACATATGAAAAGAAGAAACATTTCTATAGGAAGTATTTCTTAAGTTTTACGTTGCGCATGCTATTTCCTAAAATAGTAGTTTTAATTACTAACAAAAAATTATTTATAAAGTTAAATGTATCCTTATTACACTGTAGTAATTTTATATTAGTAAAATAATAAATTATATTTTTTAAAAAATAAAAAAAATTAAATTTTCAAAAATTTTTTAAAAAATTTCAATGTTTTTCAAATATTTTGAAATACACACACAAAAGATATATTATTCTTAAATGATGTAGGGTTTAAAGAGTATGATACATTTTATAATTCTATAAAGTTTTATACATCAGAAGCTACTATTTTAGAAAATATCGTGAGCAACGCAAAAATTGTTTAATATTTATTGAATATTTTCATATGCTTATAATTTTTTAATTAGGGTTATATCTCAAACATTTTGTACTTTTTGAAGCCCTATTCCTTTATAAATAATGTGTAAGAGATTCGAATTATTTAATTTAAATTTAAAAAGAATTATGCCTGTTTAAAATTGTCTATACTTCCATCCCTCGAGGAAAAGTTAACACCCCTGAGACCCCTTAACAGAGATAGAAGATCATATAACAATGACATAATATCATATCATGTATATATTCAAACAACAATGGTGAAAAAGCTAAGCAATGGTGGAGACGATTTCATTGATGTCAGAGGTCTGTATAGTGACAGAGAAAGAACTTATGATAGATATCTATATAATAAATAAAACACACGCTGCTAGTGACAGAGAGATAAATATTGTGACAGAAAAAAACTGGCGAGTGAGATCAGTATGGTGAATGAAAAATAGCTGGTGACAAAAATTAAAAGTAAAAATCCATATTGGGACAAAAAATTATTTTAGTTTATTGATTACATAATTTATTTTGAAAAAGATTTTATTCAAAGATACTAATAAAGGGGTAAGAGATCAAGGCTGATCTTTATTGAGTAAAAATGTCTCTTATTTCCAATGAACTGCATTCGTCGCAATTTAAATGATGAAAATAACGATCTTAGCAGTAACAATTAAAGAGATGTACCGGGTGTTTCAAAAGTCACGCACATCAACCTTTGTGTTTGAGTTTTAAAGACAGATGAATTATGCTAACAAACAGAATAAAGTACAAACAAAGGTTGAACGGTTATTTTTATTGTCAGGTGTCAGACATGGTAAAATAACAGTAAATGTTCAAAATGATGTCCGTTTTCCTGGACACACAATCGAACTCTTTTTACCAGATTAATTGACACTTTACAAAGAGTGTTAGAATTAATGTCCAATATATATTGCAGGAAAGATGTTACTCTTAAGTTCATCAAGCGTATGGAGATTATTCCTGAAGGTGACATTTTTCAGATATTCCCAAAGAAAAAATTCTTGAATTGACAAGTCCGGTAAACACGGTGGTCAAAATTCTTTGGAAATGACACGATCATCGAAAAATTAAGTTAAAACTTTTATACTGTCACGTGATGTGTGGCATGTTGCGCCGACTTGCTGCAACCAACCTTCCATCACTTTCAGCAAGGATATGAATTCCGTAATGATGTTTATGTAGAGGGACGGTCTTTTCAATGGACTTCTTTGTAAAGCGGTCTCCACATATGCCACTTTCGTTTTCACTATTTGTCGCTCTACCCGATCGCTTCCTGTCTGCAACCGATCCTGTGTCACGGAACCGTTGCACTAAAAGTATTATGGTTGATGCATTTGGTGCTGTTTCACCTGGATATTCTGCTGAAATGCATTACCATATATAGCGAAATAAAATTCCACGATGGCTATTCTTTGCTCTTGGAAAAACATCATGCACCCCGTTGTGCTCAACTGACTACAACTGACAAGTATTTTGAAACTGATGCCTGATACGCTCAAAACTTCTTATGCTGCCATATAGTAACAAAAATCTCAACCAACCCCTTTGGGTTTTAAGCAACAAGATTATCATGGGGATGTGCGTGACTTTTGAAACACCCGGTATGAATTAAACAATATCAAGGCTTCAAAATGGCGCACCACCAACATTTTCATTCCTCGCTCTTACATGGTCTAAAGAATATGTTTACTCATCTCAACTTTTAAGTCTTAATACCTCAAATAAAAGAAACAATACTGTATAAAATTAGTCAGAAATCCTTTTAAGCAGAAATAAATAAATGTTGTTGTTTCTTATCCGATCGACCGAAACATCTAGATTAGGTCCATGAACCCGAGAGTTTTCAAACAATGAAGAACTGTAGCAGAACTTGAACATTTGGCTCTTATGGCAACCAATAGAAGCCAAGATGTGGGCAGGAGCGGTTTGGGTCACATTTTATTTCAGACAAGGAGGATAAACTTTTAAGACTCGCCACATGCCGTTGAGCTCGAGTATTTCCACTGCGAAGCCTGGCAAGAGTAGTTTCATCTCACCTACTGCCTGTCTCAAAAATAAATAAATTACAGATATTATTTGTACCACAAAGGTAAGCAATCTTACATACGAATATTTATTCGCCAAAATTAATATATTAATAATGTATCATAAATGTCAACTAATTACGGTTATGGAGGATTATTAATTCTTATTAGCCACTGAATTTTCCCGTATTCTGTACATGCGTCTCTTACGTTACCCAATTAATTTGTCGATATATCGTACAGACCAGTGGTGTAACGTACACCCCCTCATCTAGGGAGGGCCCAAACACTATTTTATGTTATGGTTTTGCAATCCTTTGTAAGATCTGGCTTGGGGACCAAAATATGACTTTGCAGGAGGGTGGATAATATTCTTGAGAGAGTGCTGAAGAAGTTAAAGAGTGCTGTTCGTACACGTGGTTAGAGCAAAGGAAGTAGGTCGAAGTCAAAGTAGTTATGTGGGAGGTGGGTTGAGGGGTACTAGGCTGGAGGTTTAGTCGAAATGACATATAAAGGGCTGGAATTTATCACATATATAGACAGACTGATAACTTTTTATGTAATTGTATATAGTTATGAACAACATATTAATTTTAAGTACTAAAATTTGTAGAAATTTCCTCATGTAAGAGTTTCTCTAAATATCTGTTGAGATAAAATTTAAATTGGATTTTAAGTCATGTAATTGGACTAAGTTGATAACAAAAAGAAACAATTTAGTAATTAATAAATGATAAAAATATCCGAACGACGCAATCATAGAGAGATATTAAATCAATGATGAAATATGCATTTAATTTCACATCATCAATATTCCGTTGCAATATTTTCTCTTGATAAATTTATTTGATAATGGTGTAATAGTTGGGACTTTCCCCTTTTTCTTGAAAAGCACCCTGAACTCTTGTATTTTATCTTATCATTCTTGCGCTCATTATGGAAAAAGCACGTTGTTTTATCTATAAACAAACTCATTTCAAAAGCCGTTCAAATTAAATATGATTCGATCTATTGAGTTGCAGTTTGTTTCACAATATATATTTTTTCAAATACTAAAAACAAAACTGGTAAGCAAAAATTTGCTTCATCGTAATTGGTCAACACATAATTTTTTTTTGCTTCTTCAGATAAGCTCATTGGTGGCATTTCGCGCGGATAAGAACGCATGTTAATGCTCCTCCCAGATTATAAATTAGCATTTACAGTAGAGTTTATTGCCTCCTTAAGATTGTCTTCGCTAAATGATAAGAGATAGAATTTTAAAAAAATTCAAAGAACTTTTATTTGATAAACAAAAAAAGTTCTAGTATATACGAGTATTAATTATACAGGAAAAGTTTATGCACGTATATGGAAAGCATAAAATAAATACGGAAAAAACCCTGAGTACGAAATGAAAATCCAAATCATTATAACACATCATATATATTTTATATAATACTGCGCTTTCAAAATTTAAAAAAATCATTCAAATGCACTGTTTTTGTGCAAAATTATTTTTCAGTATTTTATACAATCGGCAAACGCAATTTTTTATTAAGTTCTAAATCACTTAAAATGATTAATTTAATTACATGCTTGTATATTATTTATATTACATCAATTGATTTCAACAATTTCACAATTATAGTACTTTGATGCAATTCTAAATAAGCAACAAAAAACAGAGTAAACCAATTGAATGAATTTTAAAAGAAAATATATAAAGATGCATCTATATTTTCAAAAAGTTTCAAAACATGTAGCTATTGCAAAAAGAGCTTATAAAAATGTAGCCACGGAGTACATATAATCGAGGAACAATTTTTTAGTTCCAAAAAAATTAAAGTGCCTTACAAAATGTATGGGATGCTAATCCTATAGAATTCTCCACTTTTTCTTTTGTAATATTTTTGATAGCTCATAACGAGCACAGATATTCAAACAAGACAGACAAGGAAGTAAATATCTCTTTATAAATATTTAACTAACCTCTCAATTTTCAGTTTGAGAAAATTTAAGAAAAATGATTCTTAGCCCGGAAGTTTCTATGAAAAAATAGATGTTATTGTGTGAATCTGGTGTTATTTAATTGTTTTAAAATATATCAATAATTTTCACTTATTACTATTCAAAAGATATTCGCGGGGCAGCTAATACAATACAAAAAATTTTACATTAGATGTTCCATTATTTGAATATTATGAGGTAAATAATAATCAATTTCATATAATATATATAAGTTACACTAATAACCAGAGAAATGTAATTACTGCTGTGTTGTAATAACTTCTAGAAACCAGATGATATAGTTCTTTAGAATTAAAACCACGAGAATTGTGAATTTCATATTATTGTTGAAGAACCGTATGCGAATCAGTACCTGAAGTATTTTTTGAAATGCCTTCCTACGTACATTTTTAATTAAATAAATGTAAAATTGAAAGTTAAAAAACCCACTTAGACAGGACTTAGGTATTAAACCCTTGTTGCTGACAATCTTTGTTGAATTATAATTTGGAAAATATAACTACAAAGCGCCGGATAGTTAGTTTCAAACTGAAACAGGCTATCACGAATAATAAAATTAATTGGAAATTAATCAATAGCATGTAGTAAAACACTGAAGATAATTAATATGGGATTAACTTTTAAGTATCACCGTAATATTTTAATGCAATATTTTTCAGCCATTAAATTATTTGTACCTATAAAATGTTTAATAAAAATAAACAATTAGAGCATTTTATATAAAAAGTAAATAATAAAAGTTTTTACAATTACACGACAATAACTTTTAATACTTGCATATTACTTCTTAAAATATTTTTTTCATGCTAGAGAAGTAATGATGTGTGTGTGTGTGTGTTCTTATTATTCTATCTTTTGTTATCAGAGTACTACTCATTTGGAGTTTCACAATGTTTATGAAATTGATCCTTATATTTCCATTTTCTAAACTCTGAATTTAATCGAAAAAATTAATAAATTTGTAGCATTTTTTTTAATAATTTACTTTATTATTATATTTTGATTTCTTAAAATCAAATAAAATTTTTAAACAAAATGTTAACTAAAATTTTTAAAATTGCGTTTTTTTTTAATTTTAAGAAAATTTGTCTCGACCGTAATAACTTGCTTTTTATAATTTCTAATATGTTATTTGTTTAGATTATAATTCTTGAGCTATTGACTTAAAACATCATTTTTTCCCACAAATAGCTCCTTAAAATTAAAATTTCTCCTTTTTTTTAAAAAAAAAAAGAAAAAGAAAAAAAACCAGATATTTGTATATAGTATAGGCTGTTGTTGAAAACATTTGAAATTGAATGAGGGTATTTAAATATACATTAAAAAAGTAAGTAATTTTCTTAGAATTAAAAAGAGGTCTCAGTTAAGCAAAATTAATACATTTGTGAGAGTTGATTTCAATGCGACATTTTGTAGGATTTTGTGTTCTGCTTTATCGACATTACATAATCTAAGTTGCTGGCCATACAAAATGCAACACCTTGAAGAAAGCTTGCACAAACCATGTAAAATTGACATCATGCTTTGGCGGCGATGAAATATGCAAATCACTAGCATTATAGCGCAGACGTACATCACGGACGACCGTAGCGCCACCCGCAAGCGCTGTTTAAGGGGAGAACAGATTGGCGAGTTGAAGTATGGCAATTTTTTTAGGACGCTTTTTTGCGCGAGCTGTTTACCTATGCCTCGTGGAAGTCATCGAGGGTCTTTTAACCGTTTCTGAATTCAACCGAGGAAGAATAGTAGCATATAGGGATTGCGGATTATTCTTCAGAGAAATCGGTCATGTTGTTGGATGAAACCAAGCAACTGTGAAACGGATTTGTCATCACTGGATGAAGAAGAAAACGACGGATCGATGGGGTCGATTGCACCTACCTCGTTACACCACTGCCCGTGATGACAAGTGGATTGTGTGCATGGCAGTGATGAGTCACCCAGCCACATCACGAGCCATAGAACAACAGATTCAGTCTGTTACGCATCATTCCGTGTCCACTGGTACCATTCGGCGCTGTTTGCAGCAGAGTGGAATGTCCGCAAAGCGTCCATTGCTTCGCTTATCCTTGATTGGAAACCATAGGCGTTTGCACCGCCAATGGTGCGATGAACGGTGGACATGGACAGCGGAATGGAACGACATTGTGTTTACTGACAAATCCAGCTTCTCCCTCCAACATCGCGATGGTTGGATTCGAGTTTGGAGACACCGTGGTGAGAGGCTACTGAACTGTTGCATTATGCATCACCACACTGGTTCTGTACCTGGTATCATAGTTTGGGGTGGTATTGTATTTCCCTGCCACATCCGTCTAGTACGCATTGCCGACACTAGACAACCAGTGCTATATCTCTGAGGTGTTGGAGTCCGTGGTCCTCCCATACATTCAGCGCTTGCCATCAGCCATATTGCAACAGGATTATGCGTGGCTACAAGGGGCCCGCAATGTTCAAGAGTTCTTCTTTACCCTTTAGATTGAATTGCTGCCTTGGCCTGATGGTTCTCCAGATCTATCGCCAATCGAAAACGTGTGGTCCACGCTTGCACAACGACTGGCCCGGGATACACCACCCGCTGCTACACCAAATCAACTTTGGCAATATGTGGAAGCCGTATGAACTGTTGTACCCCAAGGACACATGTAAAACCTCGTTGATTCTATGTCTAGGCGTGTGGCAACGGTTATAGCTAACAACGGAATTAGATTATACGAAAACCCTCATCGAAAATTCAAAAGTTAAAAAAAATCAATATTTTGCTCATGAAATTTTCGTAAATCTTTCAGTGATATTACTATGAACACGGCAATCGAGTAATCATACTAGCGAACTCGTGGTCAGAGTTGATTAAATGAAATTCTGGGGGTAAGTAAGACTCACCGTGTATAGGGGATGATGCACGTTAAATCTGTCGTGCTCAATGTTCTCGTGTTGGCGTGTGGAGATTTTATTGAGTCGAGTGATAGCTCGAATGTCGTCCTCGTCACTTGTCCGAAGTTTCATAAGTGAAATGCCCTACGCCATTTTCCACACTTTGTTTTTGAGTGGAATGTTAAAAAACAAAAAACAGTCAAATCAAATTTGGGATATTAGCAGCAACTTCCACTCTTCGCTATACAAATATTCACTGATACTTTGTAGTATATTCAGGCACAACTCCTCCTCATTCTCAGTACAAATATGTTTAAATAGTAATGTGCCTATTTGCATTTATCACAAAGCTAGGTTCTCAAGAGAACAACGTCATAATGAAACCCCAGAGATTAGTTAAAGCAAAACATTCCTCTACAAAATAGACTTTAATTTTGCCAGACATAAATAATATTTTGAATGATTATGAAGACGGACTGTGCAAAATGAACCCCTTATCCCCAGAAAAAGAACCTCGTACCATGTTTCGGAGTGTTCTGTATAAACACTAACTAGATTACTTTAAGCATGAAGAACGCAGGAACTGTGCGGAGAAATTTATGCCGCGACATTCGACGAAAGGCTATCGAAAGGGGAAGCAGAAGACTCTTTATTTGAGTAAATAATAAATTAAATAAACGCTCGTTTTTAACCTTTTCGAACTCTCTCTTTCAGTTTTACCTAAATAATGTGGTTATTGATATTTTTCGTGTTCAGGATTTCCCTTTCTGAATCGAGAATGAACTTTATGTAAAGGGGTTTGGATTAGCAACACTGACTTTAATAGTACTAAGTGCTTTTTGATTTAATGTTTCCATTTAATGATAGTAATTGTAATTGATATTTTATATCCCTTACTCATATTTTGCATGTTATGTTTATAAACTTCTTGGTTCTTTTTGAGGATTTTTCTGACCGGTGTCTTGCTCAAATTTCAAAAATAATCACTGTAGCATTGAGTCCCGATCATTTATTTTCATCTTACTAAGGAACACATAACAAAAAACAAGTAGATTAAAGAGATTCAGTTGGATTGAAAACACTTTGCCGTCGTTTCTTTCTCCCTGGTTCTTTCTTCACCGACCACATTTTTCGACTTCCGGCTTCCTCTCTCCAGTCTGGTTCAGTCTGCTCTCGTTCAGTCTGGTTGCTGACGTTGCTGACGTCTCTGGGAAACGGAACGCGAAGCGTTCCTCCATCCCCCATCGGGGTAGATGTGGCCTGATGTGGATGGGCCTGGCTTAGTGAGAGTCTCTGGTTGGTTGTGGGGGTTGTGGCAGGGGAGGCGTGGCTATGGTGGCGCAGTGAGGGATGCTTCCTGGGTTTCGGCGGGAAAGTCCTTATCGTTGTTGAGTGGTGAGCTGCTGATTGGTCTATGGCACTGTGAGAGTAGGCACCTTATTGGCTGCACTGATGCATTGGAACTGAGCAAGTGGGAGGGGTATAGAAAGTTAGCCTGTGTGGGATTGAAATTAAGTTAAGAAATGATAAGAAAATTTAGAAATTAGAAATAATAAAAGGTCACTCTCACCACTCGGTGAGCGACTAGGATAGTGTTAGGGGGATAATACGAGGTCTAGGAGAATTCTCCTAGATATTTTATATCTGGCTCTGGATAATAGTTATTTAATTTTTGAACATTTTTCATTGTCGATATTAGGTAGTCTATTATTGAGAAAAATGAGATAGCCAGTTTTTTGTAAATAGGCTTTGAAGGAGAGGTACAATATCTTTATAAATTAAGGAGTTTCTAGTATATCTATCTTGCTTTAACAATATTTCTGATTAATGAGTTCACAGGCAATTTCTAAATTTTAAATTTGAATCCTGCAGCATAGCCCACACAGGCGCACCATAGGTTATTATTGGTCGCAAAACGGCAGTGTAAGAAGTAACTTATTATACATATTTAATCAGATTTCCGGCCAATTAAGGGGAAGAGTGCTCTTAGAGCCTTCCGGAATTTATCGCGCTTGTGTGTTAAATGTTGTTTCCAAGTGAGTTTATTATCGAGTATCAAACCAAGGTATTTTGTGCTCTGAGACCACTGGAGTTGTGTTGAATAGAGAGTAGGAGGCGTTGGTTTTGTTTTCTTTTGTGAGAGAACTGCTATCGTCTTATCTACGTTAATTTTAATTTTTCCATGTGTCAAGTAATTTTGGAGTAGATATAGGTGGTTGTTAAGTGCAAAGTAATAGTGTTGTGATTTTTGTAGGTAGCAGGCGTGACAGTGTCGTCGGCGTAAATATTGAGTGCTAGTTTGGGGTGAGAAGGGATGTCATTGATATAGATGTTAAATAGAAGGGGCCCAGGAGGGACCCTTGGAATTACCATAATTGATACTGAAGATTGTTAGAGGGGTATCATTTACTCTTACTTGAAAGGATCTGTTTACAAGATAGGAATTAATTAGGTGAATTAGAGCAGGTGGAAAATTGTTAATGTGAGCTTATAGATGAGCCCACTGACCCAGACCCTGTCGAAAGCCTTTTTGGATGTCGAGGAAAAGACAGCTCCAGTGGATCTGCCTCTCTGAAATCCAGCAGTGATTTTCAGTAAGTCGAGCAGTGGGTGATGGGTCGAAGATTCCTGGTGAAGCCATATTGATTAGGATTGATAAAATTAGTATCATTAGTAAAATTTCTTAAGTCTAATTAGAATTACATATGGTGATTTTGAAAATGCTTAGGAGGAAATTGGACGATAACTAGATGGGTTGTGGGCATCCTGGCTTTTTTGATGGAAAGACAACGCTTAATTTTCAGTTATTTGGAAAATACTTACAAAATAGAATTTTATTAATTAGAAGTAGGTTAAGATATATAAGAATTTTTGATGGAGAAGTTTTAACCATTTTATTGAGTAGTTAGATCAGACAGGTGCTTTGTTATTTTTTAAATGCCTGATGTAATCAAGGATTTCATCAGGGGTAGTAGGGGAGGGGTATGGAAGGGGGGTTGCTGAAAAATTCTTCTAGAGTGTTAGTAATTTCCTTATCAATAGGATGGCTATACATCACCAGGTCTTTTTATTTTCAGTGAAGTTATCTTTAGAGTTAGTGCGAGAATTTGCCTTTTTGTTCGTCGCTAATGGCGACTCAGAAAGAGCTTGAGGAGGGAAGAGATATTAGATCGTTTTTGCGAAAGAATTTTTGACACTGCCAGAGGCTATTGTCGCGAGTGTTTAGTGATTCGAGTTTAGTTTGCCATGATTGTTGTGAGTGTTTCCTTAGTTCTTTTTTAACTTTTTCTTGCAGTCTGTAGTAATGCGTTTTATGTGTTGGGTTTAAGGTGTTGTGAAAAAGCTTTTTAGCCCTGTTCTTGTCGCGAATGAGTTGTTGTATGTGATTGGGGGTGTAGGCGTGTTTCTTGTTTTCTATTGGTTTTGACGCTGTTTGATGGGCGGAGCGAACGGCGGTGAAAAAAGTCGATTTTTCTTCTAGCACAGTGGGATTATTGATGTCGGTGAAAGTTGGATAGCGGAATCACTTAAATTTAAATTATTATTTTTAAAGAAGGACCAACAGGTGGTAATTGCCTATGGTTATCTCGGTGAATCAGGGGAAGAAAAGAGAAATTTAGAATTACTGGGTTATGGTCCGATGAGGTTCTGCTAACGAATTTATTGTATAGGGGTAGTGAAAATTATTGATGATATACGTCGATGGTGTTAGCAGATCTGTACGAACCTGGTTGGGGTGTCGGGAATGCGATATTGAGATCGAGAATGTCAGCAAATTTTTAAGTTGGCATCCTCTGATAAAAATTATTGGGACAATTCCACATATTGTGTGTAGCGTTAAAATCGCCAAAGAATCACTAATTCCTGTTGGTCTGTAAAATATTTTCTAAGTCGAGGGTGAAGAGCCTTTCGTCGGAATTAGGGGGTACGTAAACAGAAGTAATGGAGAAAGGATTTAGATTATGAGGGGTAATGACTACCACTGTGGCTTCGATGTGATTAAGGGGAGGGGTAGGGATATTATAATGGATGATATTACGTTTAACAAGGATAAGAGTTCCGCCTCTTGCTCGTCCATCTCCGGTGTAATCGTTACGATAGCAGATGTAATTCGGAATATTTAAGTTGTGTGAGGGTCTCAGATGTGTTTCCTGAAGTAGTATGAGATCGGGAGAGTACTTCTCTACAAAAATTTTGAACTCAGAAATTTTATTTAAGATGCCGTTAGCGTTCCAAGAGCATAGTTTCAAGCCAATCGAGGTTCGACTAATCATCACTAGCTTTGTTGAGGATAGCCTCTAATAGGGCGTACAGTCTGTCATCTCTAATTTTAGTGTTTCTCTTGGGAGGAGGGGGGGTGTTGAAATTAAGCGCAGCAATTTGCTGCGTATTGTTGAAGAGTTTGAACTATTGCGTATTGAGGAGTGTTTTCCGGAATGTTATTTATGGTAGTTGTTGGGGGATTTTGATTTTTCGACTGGCTTGAGGTTGCTGAGGAATCGCAGGAACTTCGTTGCGTGTCGCCATCTGGTGTGTGTTTTTGCGATTAATAGTAGATTGTGGGTTAGTAGCTTGCGCGTAGGAGACGTTTGGCCTAACTATGCTTTCCACTACCGTTGTGTAGTTATTATTAATTGGGTTGCCTTTACGAGGCTTAGGGAAGAGGGGGCATTTAGAGTAGTTGGCCATGTGGCCGTATTCTTGGCAGTTTATGCAATAGGGGTTTTCAACTCGCTGTATGGGGCATTCTTTTGTTTGATGGGGCTGGCTACATTTAATACAGCGGGGTGCCATATGGCAGTTCTCCGCTGTGTGATTAAAACGATTACAGGAGTAGCATTGCGTTACTCCTTTTCCTTCATAACCTTCAACTCTAATTGAGAGATAACTGAGAGTTTTAATGTCGAAGATTTTGGCGTTATTAATATTGCGGGGGAGGGTGACCATAAATACGGGCAATTTTTGTTTGGTTATCCTGCCAGTTAATTGTGAAACTTTAGTGTCAGGGAAGCCTATTTCAAGAAGATCGTTTTGTATATCGTCTGTGTTAGTATCGCGGGGGAGTCCTTTTATGACTACTTTGATAGGTCTATTTTCTTTAGGTGTTATTACGTGAAATTGAAATTTATTAAGTTCAACGAAGTGGATTAGCTTATGATATTGTTCGGAGTTGTCTGTGTAAAGTTTGATATATTCACCTGACAGTTTGCTTCTGAGGTGTGGGAAAGAGGAATTTATAGTTTTCATAGTGTTTCTAATTGTGTCCGTACAGTATAGCATTATTGGTGGGGGGAGGAATTTTTTAATTTGATTAGTGTTAGTTGGGATGTTGTCGTTTTGGGTGCTTGGAGGCTAGCGGAGTCAAGTTCCTGTGATGTCCTTTTTCCTTTAATTTTATAAAGTATTTCCGGTTTCCAGAGAAAGTATTATTGATTATGAGATTCGGTTTTGATTTGTTGTCTCCTGGTTGGAGATGTAAGATGTCATTTGCTTTCTTTACGTTTTATCGGGTTAGATTTAGGAAGAGCCGGGTAATCCTTAAGGGATTTAGTAGGGGAAGAAGGGGGAGTTCCGTGTACCGTGCAGCCTGAAGTTGTGCAAGAAGGAAGGGTGCCATACTCACATTCGGCTTTCTTTAATTCCTCCTGGTAGAACAAGCCTTTGAAACAGTTCCGTGACTTCCGGGTCGTCTGCGGTCATGAAGGGAGCTAATGAATTCAGGGATTGTTGGGCGCCAATGGTCAGGAGTGTGAATTTCTTGATTTCGTTTTGAACTTGGATCAATTGTTCACAGGGAGTAAAGAGGTCGTCAGGAGTAGAGGATCTTGAGGTCGGGAGAGGTATACTGGTACATTCCGTGGTCATATCGTTGTCCGTTTCCATTTCCGAGTTGTCGTCAGGTTGTCAAAATAAGATAGTTGAGATGCTGTAAAAACAGCGACAGGTGGGAGAAAGGTTGTCGCCCTATCCTTTCAGCTCTTAAAAGAGCTATAGGAACGACTAATGTTTGAAAAATTCGAGCTGTAGAGGGAGAAATACAGAGCGTAGAGAAGACGCGTCTGTACCAAGCTGCAGAGTCGAACCCTTTTTTTTTTTTTTTTTTATCAAGCACCACCCCCCCCAAGTTTTTGAGCCTTACCCCTACTTCCCAGCACCCAAAAAAGGAAGACTCTCTTTCCCCGAACTCTTTTCTCAAAAAAATCTTCTTGAAGCCAATCTATACTGCGTTGGGTATATATATTGGAGCACTTAGTCCTGTCGGACTCTAATCTCCTATCCTGGAATTAAATATGACTGTAGAGTTTACCTTTCCCATTTAAAGGATAATTTAAAAATTTTGAAAAAAATTTTAAAAAATTGAAATCTGATTTAGAAAAATAAAAGAAAAAACTCTTTTAAAAGCTAAAAAATTGAATGGGAAAACTGACGTGGGGGGTTTCCCGTCCAATCTGGGTGCAGTAAGGGCTTAAACAAAAAAGGCGGAAAAGTTTTTTGGGGGTGGGGAACAGAACTTGAAGGGAAAGTGAACGTTCCTATTGGCCGAACAGAAAGTTCTGCTAAAAGGGTATGTAGATTTGAGAAGTTGGGGAGCCAATCAAAATCTACTTCAGACTAAATTTGTGATGTTTGGCGATTTTTAAAGCCAAAAAAAAAAGCGTGGAACTGCTTCCCCAAACTCCTCTGAGGCAATCAACTTAAAAAATTTCATGATATCCTCGACATTGATATTGCATTTCCTTTCCCGACTGGTTCGGACATAATTCCTCAAAAAACTTTGGGCTTTTTCACAATAAACAACTTTCCATTTCCATATCTATCCTTTCAATTCCAGAACTTTCATCCGACCAAACCCTGTAATTCTTAACTTTTTTTTACCCCAATATTCACCAGGAAAACCCTAGAGCAGTTACCACCTGTTGGTCTAGTTTTCTGACCCTTTTAAATAAAATATTCTGATTTTATTTAATTTAAAAGCCCGAGACCCTAGAAAATAAAATCAACTTGGCAAAATTATGGCAATATCAAAAACTAAAAACCCCCCATATTCAACCCCCAAAAGCACAGATGAAAAAAAAAAGAAAAATATACTTTTTGTATTTTCCAGGTAACTTCACTGTAATTCTGCCCTGCTTTATTACTAATATTGATACGTGAATAAACCCTTGCTAATTTTATCTGCCCTCCTCCTTTTCATATTACTCCTACGGACCTGGAAGAAGTTATAATTATACAAAAAATTTAAAAAAAATAATAAATCCCAGGTTGGGAATATACCTTAAAATGTTTAAAAAATTACCAATCAAAGTTTTCCCCTAATTCTTACCTATCTAATAAAAAAGATTCAAAAAAAGATTTTTCCAAAAATCTAAAAAAAAGCAAAAAATTTTTTCCCAATAAAAACCTGGAAAAATATTCATTCTTAAACAGTTTTGCCAAATTTTCCCCTTTTATCTTCTTTGAAAAAATTGCAGAGCATATATTCTCAATAAATACTTTTATTATTTTTAAAATTTTTATTAACCCAAATCAATTTGGCTTTCAAAAAGGCCCCCACTTGTCATCCCTACTCAGACTGAGAAAATTTCGGGGTTTCAGAAAAACAGCTCCACGGGAGCCTTTCCCCTAATATCCAGAAGGCATTCATGGGAGTCGGGAAAGGTCCTAATTTATAAACAATTATTTAAATTTTCCCCCTCTTTTTTATTTAATTAACCCCTTTATCAACAAACAGGTCATATCAATGAGAGTTAAAAAAACTCTTTAATTATTTGTGAATATCGGGGGACAAGGTAGTTTTTCTCGGGGCCAATTTTTTTAACATTTATATAAATGACATTCAACATACCCACAGACCAGCCTCAACATTTTGCAATGTACCTGCATAGCCACGACACACAAAAATCACAAATACATCACTAAAAACCCTTAAAAATCACCTAAAAATACTAGAAACATACTTTAAAAACATGAAAATTAAAATTAATGGAAAAAAAAACTTCCATACCTTTACAAAGGGAAAAAGGGAAAACTGCAACACCACCAACACTATACTCAAACTACAATGGTCTCAGAAACACAGTTTATTTGGACTTTTTTCTTGATAACAAACTCCCTGGAGCAACACTTTACATATGCCAAATAAATTGGAATGCTCTAAGATCAATATCCCCCTTAATTTCCCGGAATTCCACAATATTTGATAAAAAAGTACTTCTCTCAACCTTTTGGCCCCATCTTAAGTTATGGATGCCCTGTGGGGGGATATCCGCTAATATTTTAAAAATGTTAATTTTCTCAAAATAAAACTATTCGTATGATTTTAACGCTAATATGTATAGAAAAACTCGATATTTATAAAGCTCTTAAAATCAATTTTTTAAAATTTTATTAAAAACTAGCAACAAATTTTTTGATTCCTTACCCATACAAATTGACATTCTAAACCTGGAAAATTTATTGCCATGAAATACAAAAAAGGCCTAGGAGAATTCCCCTTGACTCGTATAACCCCCCTTAAACTTTAATTTGTTATTTTCCGTTTAAAAATGACTTTTTTTTTAGTTTTTGTAATAAATTTTTTTACATTTATTCCTACCTTCTTTATTCGGTATACCCACACAGGCATTCCCCCCATTCAATTATTCTCTCTATACTTCAGGACCAATCAAAGCCAGTTCACCCCACCCCCTCAACCAATCACAAAAGCTCTCCACCACTAAAGATGAATTTTTTCCCTCAAAATTTTGCCTCACCAAGTCTTCAAGCCACGCCCTCTTATCACATCTCTACGCCCAATCAGCTGCCCCCTACCACCAAGGCCCCTACTTCCCAGGCACCATTTTGTTAAGATATGGGTCGGAGGCCGCTTTGCGAGCCATGTCCCAGTGCACCCCGCGTCGGGGGCCAATCAGGGGGTGCCTGCGAAACGCTGAGTCGGATCGAAAAAATTGTTTGAAAGTTTAAAAAAAAAATGGAATTAAATTAAAAAACAGGGTTGACCCAAAACATTTTTGGTCTTCAACGAAAAATGGGGGTAATTTGGAATATCCGGGAAAAGACGGGTTTCATCTTTCAATTTAAAAATTTGGTAATAATTTACGGATGGTCTGTCTGTCTATCTTTAGCCCGCCCCCTGGCCCGTCCCACTCGTCCCAAAAGCCATGAAGAACACCTCTAAGAAAATTCCACACCATTTCATATAGCAGACTACCGATCGGGGTTAAGGATTCCAGAAACGCAGATGCCCCAAAAACTTTTAAGATTAGAATCAAAAATAAAAATTTTTTGGATTGGATTAAAATTTTTTAAGTTTTGTAAAAGTGGATATTTCGGCATACCATTTATATACACACTTTTCATTTTACAAAAACTTGTGAATTACGGGTTTTGGTTTTAATCAAATAAATATGGTAAAATGTTTGTGTCGGCCAAACAGTAAATTAAAAAAAGAAATAAAGCATCACATAAATATTGGTACATTTCGCGGCTTTTTTTTTGCTTGCTTACTTCTACATAGCAGAAGTACCACACTTGCATGACATATATAGCACACATGTTTTGCATTTAGCATTGTGAAAAAAAACTGTTTTTCCCTATTCTGTATAAAAAATTTGTATTTTTTTTCCTTTCCCTTAACCTTTTTTTTTGACTTATACACTTTTTTTTTAAAATGTGGCGAATTCTTTTTTTACCCCAAAAAACTAGAACATGTCCTCATGATTCAGCGCCCCCTGGTGATTTCTTTTTTTTTTAATTTTAAAGGTTTTTTCTCTCCTAAAAGCTTTAAAAATCGGGGAAATGTTGTTCGAAAAATGCAGACTGAAAAAATCCCTTTCGCCGTCCCCCCATGGGGTACACCAGATATGCGATTGGGGTTTCTTCACAACCCTGATGAACACCGATTTTTGCACGAAAAACTGATGTTTGATATGCCTTTTGTTAAAAAGTTCAAACAATTAAATTTACAAACGTTTGTCGGCATACCATCATTGCAAATATAATCACTCCATAATGGAATTATTTCAAAAGTTTCATCTGAAAGTATAATTCTAATCCTATAACTTTTTTTTTATATATAAAAAGTTTTTATAATAGTGGTAATTTTTAATATTTTAATATCTGTACACTTTATTTTTTTTTTTACTCGTATTTATTTACTGTTTCCATCCGATTTCAAACACTCGATTCCTTTACAATTCAAAGAGTTTGGTTTTTTGGTTATTAACCCCAACAGTGAACCCTCAGAAATAAAATCTCAGCTCAAAACTATCAGAAAGAATTAAATTAATCTTGTTTTTTTGTCATGTATTCGTTTATTGGGAAAAAAATTTTCCATTATGTGCATAAATCAAAATTTTCTTAGTACAAAGTAGAGAGTTTCTTAGTACAAATTATATTACTACGAATTCTTATGTAATTCTAGTACTCGGAAAATTTTTCTACCTCTTTGAAAGAAAATAGTTATCCATCAGAGTTTCCAGCCCGATATTAGTTTTTTTTTCTTGAACCAAAAAAGATCAGATTTGTCAAATGCATTAAAAAAAAAAAACGATTGCACATTTTCTGGATAGAAAAAAGTAAACACGGCGCTTGCGTTAAACTTTTAAAAAGCTAAATTGCAAGTATTGCATGTAATGTAATCATGTAGTGACATCTGGCGGAAAAATGGAGGACTACTGGGGATCTGTGGGCAACAGAACGCCCATACCAAAACATTAGCTCTATAAAAAAAAAGGGGGGAAAATTTAAAAATAAATTTTAAATTTGGATTACGCGTGAAATAAAAATTAGCACAGAGGCTTCAAACTGTAATATTTTTATCCAGTTCAACAAAAAAAATATTTCGGTTCAAGTTCAGTTTTCGTTGTTTGAAAATAAAACCGATGCAGTTTCTGAAGTCCAGGTAGATTTTATTTATGCATATTTTTATAAGCACTAAACTGGTTTATAATTTAATAATGTACCGCCACAAAATAATAGCAATTCGCATTAACTGGAATTTCAGATTTATTTTTTAAATTGGTTCACAATGTAGAATTTACACAAATTAACCAACATCAACAGTACGAAAGTACGGAAAGAATTGCAAGCATTAACATTATTATCCACATTACGAGAATTGCATTTTAACAACTAGGTTTATGATTCTGGTTTGTCATCTAAATAATATATACAAACATCCGTGGATAATTCATGGAGATGCGGAAAAAATATAAACTCACACACAGAATGAGCCATTTTCTTTAAAAAAAAAGTGTGTGTATACTTGTCTTACGCAGCGAAAGAGTTTTCTAAACGACTTTAAACGTTTTGGGTTAAAATCTTTCTAAGGAAATCCAGAGCAGGGCTAAGACGGGCCAAGGACAGGGTGATCACGAGCAGAGTTAGACGATACCAACCTTCCAGTCAATCGGACCAGCCAATCCAGAGATAATCTACGATTTAAATAATTTAAACACCTTTAGGGACAATGGGACCAATAACATGAAGAGGAGAGAAATTTCGGCAGACCTGCTTTATCTGGAGATAGAGGTGAACCAGACCAATTTCGGGCGTTGGTGTGACGGGAGAATCGTTCCCGAAAAATTAAGACATCCGCCTGGAGCCCCGAGTTATGGTCATTTTTAAAATAATTAAAAAATTTAAAACAATTAAATGGTGTGAGCACCTGAAGGCTTTCCAGGACGCCCATGTTGGCAGAACACAAGAGGATCTGCATTCAAACAGGTTGCGGAATTTGTAATTGCAAATTTGTGGACGGCACTAGCTCAGGAAGAAAAGGCAGAAGCTAACTGCCCATGGGAAGGCAACTGTGACGTAAATGGGTCATTCATAAACTTGATACACATAGTAGATGATCCCATATTTTCATTCTTAGTAATGCAATATGGGCGTGATAGTAGACCCTTGGAATAACACATAGGATTCTAATTTTAGTGATAAACTTAAACTTTAAAAAATAAATAATTGTAGAAATGTCGAATATAGGTGGGAAGATAGGCTATTGTCCTGAAAAAGAATATATCTAAGTATGCTCACATTGGGAGAACAATCCAAGGATTCATGCATGACAGGTACGTTGGTAGGTAGCACATAGGGTTGCAGGTTAATTCTGGGAGTTCCTGTGAGGGGTGCATTGGAGAGGACAATTCCATGGCATAAAAGCTCGCGCTAAATACAAAAAATATGGCGGACCTCAAAATCAAGTCTGATAGGTTTTCTACAGGGGGTTTTACTTCCGTCCTGCCGAGTTCGTGGGCGACGTAACGAGTGTTTAAAGCCCTCCCACGATAACGTGATGAGCTAGAATGGGTCTCGACAAGTGGAACAGTTGGTTTCATATCTGGGAACTCAAACTTAGGAACCAAGATATTGTGAATACTGTAATTCGCGAGATTTAGAACAATTAAAAACTATGGAAGAGCGGTAATGGAAGCGAACTTATAATAACTACAGGAGGAACGTGAAGGATCCAAGAATAGGCACAGGTCCGAAAGGACTGTGAGCTCAGGTGCCGGGATGGTTATTGCGCGAGGCTGTAGGAGGACTGCACCGGGATGCGTCCCAAAAGATATGGTTTATAACAATAGTTATTAGGATCTCGATATCATCAGTCCCCTAAGCACCAAAAAAGTGGCATGTTAAAATATTGGAGCAATGGGTGTTGCTCATTACATTAAATAGGTGTGCAACGCCGTAGCGGACTTTTCCCTATCGCGCTACGAAAAAGTATTTCAAAAATCATCTATACTTCCTGAGGTTGCCATTTAATTGGATGATAAAACTGCAAGTAGGACTTATGAAAATGAGAAAAAATTATGGTTTTAAATAAAAAAGGTGTAGTAAGCACCATGACCACACGATAGAAGTGTTAAACTTCAAATGTTTATGAGTATTTCCTGAGGGAATTTTAGGTGAATAAAAAAACAAAGGGGAGACTGCCTATAAAATTATTTTAATTCATATGTTTTGTATAAATTAAGTAATATTTTTAGTGCGAAAATACATTTAATCATATTTAGGGAATTAATTGTAAATTCTAAGAAGAGCAATAGAGCTTATAGTAGTTTAGAAATAGGTTATAAATCCTTTAGATTCAAAATTTTTATTTAAATATCTATAAAAACTAAATTCCTCAAGCATTACGTTCAGTGCTTTCATTTGGATCATTTGAGCTTATAATTTAATTGAGATTTTGATTTTAAACGTCAACTAAAGTTTTGATTTGTCTTTGAAAAATCTTAAAACTTGGATACTGTGAAATCATAGGTAATTCGTTCAAGAAACCGGATCGGCTTTATTGATTTACGGGTTTAATGAGAATTTAACGAAAATATTCCTCGTTCTATCCACTTGAGATTAAATTTAAAGCAAAGATAATTAGGCCAGGTAGTTTAGTTTGAAAGAGAGGAATCTAGGTCAAAACCTTTAAAAGAGATTTAATCAGAAGATTTATATTACATAATCTCTGAATTTATACTGACTCTTTTGTTGTTGTGTGGCAGTTTTGTACTTATATATCGGTGCTGCTGCAAGTCTTATATGGCATTATATTTTGTTTTCTTACATATTTTAAATCCCGTTCGAATTATTAAAGTTTTCTTAATACCTATATACTTAATTTTGTTGTTTTAATTTTTTTTTAACTCAAAGTAAATTTAAGTAATGTGATTAATATAACTATTTGCTCATTGCTATTCTCATTCTCTTACAAAAATAAATTTTTATTCTTAAACTAGCTGCATGGCCCGGCGTTGCACGGGCTTTCTCTACTTTTATAAATTTTCCCTTCCCTTCACAAAATCAGCACCTCCATTTTTCTTTTTCATTTTTTTGTTTCCTTCCCCTCCACTTGAACCCGGGAAGAGCATAGGCTAAACTTAATTACCTCTGTACAGGCGCGTAAAGCGCACGAGTGCGGATCTTTATTACTGCCCGTACGATGTGAGTGGCGAATCATAACAAATGATGTCATTAAAACTTCCCTTTTCCGAAATTTTTTTCTTTTTCATTTAATCCAGGACAGGTTTCTTTCATCTTGGAACAAAAGGTACTTTGAACATTTTGAACGTATACCATATTGATAAGCAAGTCCCCGCTCACATATCTAAGCTGTCAGCACGTCCTGTTGTATGATTTCTCTAACGTCATTACAGATTCCTTTTTTCGGTTTTGTTTATACGGGTGCCGCTGGGACCGCGGTTTTACGCGCAATGTATATGTACGCCGCTGGCCCGGCGTTTACAGTGAAGCGCAAGGTGTAGAACTATCCCCCCGCGTTATTTATAAATGATGGGTCAAAATGTTTATTACAGATAGCCTATTGAAACGATTTTTTCTGATCGTTTTGAATATTTGAGATTCGGACATATATGAGAATTGTAATAAAACAGACACACTATATATATACGAGGTGGTCTGAAGAGGGTTTTCAGGCCTCAACCTGAAGATAGGCAGCACTTGTTGAGAAAAAAAGCCACTATTTAAGAAGAAAAAATAAAAACCTGTTTCCCACCAGACCATACCGTCTCCGCTGGTGTGGTTTTGCCATGGAAAATCCACAGATGAAGTTTTGGACGCATACTGACTTTATCCAAATCGTACTCACCATATCTAGCCCCCAATAAACAGCTTTTGTTCTCTAATTTAAGGTGCTGTTAGCCTAGGGACAGAGATTTTCTTTAAAATGAAGGTCGAAATCACCTTTGAATGAACAATTGTTTTGGCACGGAAGGCAGGCAGAGTACTAATTTTGGACGGGTTACAGAGATTAGAGGAGCATCTCACTTGGAGGTTGTTGACAAAGTGACAAAGGAGACTACGTTGAAAAATGGCAAGGTGCAAAAATGTCTTTATGGCCGTTTTGTTAGGTCGAAACTTTTCAGACCACCCTCGTATATATATATAATTTGAAAATCTATATATATGTTTGCAGTCACTAAAAGGGAAGCATTCCAAAACAAAAAAAATACTGTCTGATAAAAATATTTTTGAAAATTATTTATTATAATTTTATAGTTTTTCATTCCACGCCTGTGTTTAAGTGATCTAGTTTGGCATTAGTATCTGAAGAAACAAAAGTGTATTATAACTTAGGCTATATAGAACTATTTTGTTTTCACAATAATTATTTTTCTTAGAGCTTAAAAATAATAAAGGGGTTTTAGTGGTACATTTACAAATATTGATCGTTATGACAAATAATTTCCTTCTTAGGTTTTGTGAAACGAAAGGTGATTAAAATGTTCGCTGGAGCTTTAGTGGTTTGGAACATACCGTTTGTTTAAAATATGGCTGTAATAAATATATATATATATCGTTTTATTGATAAGGAAGACTTATTTAAATAAATGTAAAAATAATTAAATCAATATGTGAGATACGTATGCATTTATTATAATGGTAAACAAAATCTTTTCTACAAATAATTATAATGATATATTTTATATATATTGTATACCAGCTGAATTGCCCGTTCTTCTTGGGTTAAGTTACTAAAACATAAATTTCCCTATTACAGCAATTATAAAGTATGTGCTGACCGCAGTTTCGGGTCAAATTCGCTGGACTATATGTAATGGAACACATTTGATTATTCAGGAAACTGATGCCCCGAAATATGACAGATGCTGAAATTTTGACTGGACATACCAAAAGGTTCACATGCCTTTATTCCGAGAATTACACTTCGATCTTTGGGCTGGCATTATACCTTTTCAACACAAAGGTAGGGTTTCCGGATTCGACTTGATTTTTACTTTCATGACCATAAATAAGTCCTCAAGGACAGATATTACCAAGAAAGTAGGAATATGTTTGCCTTAAGCTGATGTGTTTATGGCAGGATGTTTTGCTTATTACTTTTTCAGACTTTGGCGTCGATACGTTGAGTTTCATGGTTGAAGCAGGGCACAAAACAAAGGAAATTAAGTCGTTCTGCGATAGAGTTTTTACGAAAATGTTGTTTTCCGTGAGGTTTTACTTTGAGCTATCGTGATGGGTTTGCTGGTAGGTAAGCTTCTCCAAACTTTCAAATATACGCGACCCACTATTCAAATCGTCATTTCACCACGCCTCCATAGAATAACGAAATTTGTAAGTTCAATAATACTATGCTGACACTAAAGCTGCCAATACGACTTTAACGTCATATTGCCTGCGGCAGTACCTTGAGCCCGTCTCAAATGCAGCAAAGCATTAATTTGCTTTCTGGACGTATATATACGTCTTTCAGATATAGGTGGCTGTCCGCCTACAAAATTATTCCGAAAGGTTTGGAATGTAACAGGAGGACTTTGACGGTGTTTGGGAAGGATTTGCTTATTTACTCCTGTTCTCCTCCTCCTAAAAAACCATCAAAAAATACGCTCGCCGCCACCACGTAAACGGTGGCAATGGGGAGCGAATCTTTTAGCGCTGCAGTGAACCGGATTTAAAGGAATTAATTATAAACCGTGCAAATTATCAAGATAAGTGATAAGGTGCTGAGTCCATGGGTCGGCACTGATGAAATTATATCAAACTTATTCTTAACTTAGTATTGTTCAAATTAATAATAAAATACGGCAAATTGCAATTGCGGGTATGTTTTCATGGTGTGTATCAGTGTAAATGTTAATATTTCATATTTTATTATATCAGAAAGTATTTTGTTTGTTTATTTCTAGTGGATTAATATATTTTTTATAAATAATCCTTTCGTTTTGGCTTTCAAGTATTGCTCGAAGCGCTGTAGCAGAGTTATCACGCCCTCAAAGGGAACACACTACAGTTTAGAAACACTGGAGTTTAGAGGATGTAAGACGCTGGGATTATGAATTTGCGCATTCGTATTCGATCTTAACGGTTTAAAAACTGGACCTTGTGGCGGCGTGGTGGCAAAGTTCAAAGTGGAGCACAATTGTTGGACGTGGCAAAATGGTGCTTCGATGCGAATTTCAATTTAAAATAAGTTGCCGGGTCAATGGGTAGTCATTTCGCTGGGGTTCCGGATTCGGTCGGTGCAAAGATGCAGTACGCTGCGTTCAACTATCGTGGTGTTTTATTTCAAAATTACTCAATTAAAAGTTTTATAGAAATTGTCAAATCTACAACAGTTCATTGGTTTTGTGGTGTGTTTTGCAAGTTTTCAGTAGACACAATTTGTTGGACGACAAATAGTGCATAAAATAGTTTTTACGAACGTTTCATCGTTGAAGCGGTTTTGGGATGATGATGAGTATTGTTCAGTTGGATTGATGGTAAAATGTCACGCTTTCGTTAATAATATTTATTTTATTTCCAATTTTATAAATTAAAGAAAAGTTTTATAGAAATTGTCAAATCTACTGGCGGTTTGCATTGGTTTTGTGGCGTGTTTTACCCCAAGTTTCAGTGAACTGTTGTGATTTGGAGCATGGGGCATGAGGCGGTTTTAAGACATAAGGCTGTTGGATGACGATGAGTATTTGTTCGGTTACGGTTGGTGGGTGGCCAAAAATGTCACTTTCGTTAGCGGTACTGGTTTTGAACACCGTGCGCTAAAATTAAAGTTTATGAAACTGTCAAATCTAACTTTAGTTCATTGGTTTTAATGGTGGACGCCCCCAAATTTCAGTGAAGACTGTTGTTGGACGGCTATAATAGTGCATAAAATAGTTTTAATTATTCATTAAAGAGAAACAGGTGATACTGGTGGTGATATTATTCAGTTGGATTGATGGGTGGCGTACGAAGTGTCACTGGTTTGCGATAATGTTATTTTATTCCAAAATTATAAATTAAGTTTTATGAGGGAAGTTATTTAAATCTAAACGGTTCATTGTGGTTTTGTGGCGTGGTTTTTACCCCCAAGTTTCCAGGGGGGCGTTTGGTTTAAGGACGACAATGATTTTGCATAAAATAGTTTTTTGAGTATTCATTAGAAAGCAATTTTGGATGTGATGAGTGAGTATTCAGTTGGATTGATGGTACTTAAAAATGTCACTTTCGTTAATGAGTATTTCTATTTCTTCCAAAATTATAAATTAAAGTTTTATAGAAATTATCCAAATCTAAAACGGTTCATTGGTTTTGCTTTAAGCGTGTTTTGGTTTTGGTGAACGTTTCATGGACATGAATGGTTTTGGTGAGATTTGAAAACGAAGAATTTGGATGTTTGCGTTGAAGTATTATTCAGTTTAGGATTGATGGAACACTTAAAATGTCACACTTTCGTTAATAATGTTATTTTATTTCCAAAATTATAAATTAAAGTTTTATGAAATTGTCAAAATCCTACAACGGTTCATTGGTTTTGTGGGTGCTTGTTTTAACTTCACCTGGCCGGCTATCGTTGATGGATGGCATGGTATAATATAATTTGAAATTATCACTCTAACTCTATGGCTTTATTATTTCAATTACCTGCTTACTTCTTAGGATGTCACTTTTCAAACATCAATGTTATTTTAATTACAAAGATATAAGGCGATTTGAACTTTATTTAAAATTATCCAAAACTGCAACGGATTTCACGTTGGACAATGAATTGTGTCTTACCCTATTTTCTATGTATCGTTTGTTGGACATACGGAATAATACAATTTGAAATATAACTTTGTAATACACATTTTTACATAACACTTTTAAACAACATTTCTTAAAATATGAAAAATATTCTACACACTATATGTGAAATAATGATCAAGAAACATAAAAATGCTCTTGGTTTTCCGTGAGGTTTTATGATTTTGAGCTTTCATTATTTAGGACTGAGATGATAGAGAGGGCAGCACGGATGAACTGATTTAGTTAGAACAAAACACTTTCTTCCAGTTACCTGATTTAAATTCCAGTAGGAACGCTCATTTGATGGGAATATGAATTTAAAACTAAAACATAACATATAATAAAATCAAACGGTAAATAAAAACAATAATCCACGGAAAGAATGGAGGAACTTCGACACTTAGAAATTATACGAAAAGCGTTGCAATCCTGCTTTAAGACGTTTGAACTGGGTTTGGTGGACGTTAAATTAAGTACTAAATTAAGGAAAAAATTATAATGTCTTTAAAGCTATATTTGAGAATTTTTTTTGTTTTGTACAGAAGACTTTTGACGCAATATCTTAGGTTTTATTTGGGTATAATTTTCAAAATAATAGCTTTACCTTCATTATGTTTGAAATTGATTATGTGATTGGAATGGGAACAAGTTTCTTAGGATGGTGAAAGATGGCGGTTTTGGGTTTTCAAACGGTGGGTTTATAAAATTTAATGGAAAGGTATAAGTGTACGAACACTGGAAACCCACTGTAATGTACATTTAATTTTCAGGTAGCTAAGGTTTGCATTGCGGTTGTCCTGTACGCACATCTTAAATTCAAAATGCCAAATTTTTTTTAATAGCTTTAACAATATGAACCGTTTTGATGAAAATTTTGTATTAAAGAAGTTATTATAATGCGTCAACGTCATTATATATACAATTCTTCACTGTGGATCCGTCGATAATATCATGGAAATGGTTTGGAAGCGATAAAATAAAATATAATAATCCAACGCGTTTAAAGCCAAATTACATCGATTTTTTTACCCCAAAGCTGAAAAAGAGGAAACGGCCCGCAATCAAATAAGCATTCAGAAATGGTTTGAGAATGATGCAGGAAATGAAGCGTAAATGAAATACAAGAGAAATGGCTGTTGCCAAATTAACAAATTAAAATCCACAGATTTGCGTTGAAAAATTTACTGGAATCACTTAAGAATTTAATCTTAAAAAAATCCTGGTACAGGATCATCCAGAAGTCCAAACGCAAGGTAGGAGAAGAAGGGCGGCACATAATTATCATATTTCCTAATGGGTTTCTTAAACATCACATTAGGAAATATAGTAATTATATTACTTTAACAGAGGCCGGGAGATTTGACACTGAAATGTTTCTCTTATTTTGTAATAGGTTTCCAAGAAATAATTTAAAGCAAGAGCGGTTTTGGTGATGTTTGTAATCAATTAGCTACGCAAATAGATTTAGTAGGTTAGGATAATTGTTTAGATCAACGCACGTGTAGTGGCGTATGTTTTAACTGCAGTAAAATCCGGTGTATAACACTTGCAGTGTATAAACACTTTTCCTATACTTGCTAAGCAATTTTTAACTTTTAGGTATATTCATGGTATCTTACTTGCACCCTTTTTCAGAAATTATATTTGAAGGTGGTATACATTGCTCTTATATTTTGAAGCCATTTATTGGAAGTATTATCCCAGACTTTTGATATAGTGGTGGCAGGCTGCTACAGAAGTGATTTCTTTTAAATAAACATTATTTCGGTACAAGGTAGGTAGCCGGAATTTTGGTAAAAGCATGTTTCATCTCTTTTAATATAATTCAAGTTATCGCGTTTTATACCCTGCGTATAACACGCACTTATAAGTTTCAATCTTTAAACTTTCTGTGTTAAAGTGGCGCGTTATGCTAGGATTTTGCGGTGGTGCGATGTCATGGATGAATTGTGAATCCTAAACCATTCTCAAAACACGACTTAGACGTTTTAAAAAATTTCATCAAAATCGGTCCACCCGCTTTGGGAGTTTAGTCACATACAGCACAGAGAAGATTTCCTATATATAAAAGATTATTGATGATACTTAGCGGACCCTAAGCCAGATATTTTTAAATCTCTAATGAGATTTGGGTTAGCTTCTTTACTGATTGAAAAAATTCGCATTGGTTATTTAATCTTAAGAACAAAAATAATCGTCTTGCTCTTTACTTAATTTTTGGTGGACAGTGAGAATTTTCATGAGTTTAATTTTTTTTAGAAGATAAAATTCACTGTAAGCTCAGACATATTCGACACGTACTGCGACGCATTGGATAAAAAGGATCAATATACGAATTGGGACTGAAAGTGTTGCATACACTTGCGAATTTCTTATAAAATTTAATGTTTCGAGCTGGCAAATTTGATATATTATGGTGATTGTAATTTTTTATGATATCTGCAAATGACATAATTAATTTTTTAAAAATAATGTAACTATTTTTTAAAATTAATAATCAAAATGCTACTAAAAAATTACGCCACAAAAAGTCTTCGTACACTTAACAAAATCTCCAACTTGGCTTTAAATATTTGTAATTTCAGCTGCTTAATTTGAGCGGCAAAATTGTATCTTTTAGTGTCCACAACAATTTAAATAAGTTACGAAGTTAAAGACGAGAGAGAAAAAAAAACAATATGTTGAAAAATTTCGGGTATAAATTAATGCTTCTTAAAATGCTGTGGGGCTCCAAACACATTTGATAAATATATTTTAATAAACTATAAATGGAAAAGATGTAATTAATTATTGTTGATTGACATCAAAATATTATTTTAGTTATTATGCAGGTTTAAAATTGCAAAATTCAACACAATGAATATACAGTGTCTCTCAAAAAAGTCTTCGTACACTTAAAATGTTGTAGAAATCTTGCTTTAGCATAGGATTAAAATTCGAAAATATAGTCCAATTTCGTATTTTGTATTCTTCATGCGATTTCAAATAAAATTAATCTTTTTTTTTAAATTGTGGAGGAAAAACGCACCACAAAAATTATTGTACACCAAAATGTTTTGGGTGAGACGGAGGGAATGGTACGTGGCTACATTTTTGTTTTATAGAAATGCCTGGCAACATACCATATTTGATTTTTCATCACAAAAATTCGAAGATAGTAAGAGATAGTTAATGAAATTAATATGCTTAAATTTAAATAGACAGGAAGAGATGGATCAGGGATCTAATTATGGATGACAACTGAGCATTCCATAGTCGGATGGCCTGTCTACCTGGTAATACCTAGTAATAAACATAACACATAAACACGTGGAAGAGCTTCTCGGTTAATTTGCAGCTTTTCTTGGTATGAACTACATTTACTATGTTTAAGGCTCATTTTTGACAGTAAAAAATATATTTGTTGTTTAAATTAAGCGCGGTTTGATTTAATAAAAAGTTTAACTGTACGAAATTTTTGACGCGCAATATTTTTAGTTTTTATTTTTAAATTTTTTAAAAAAATAATAGCTATATTATTTTTTAAAAAATTGATTATGTTATTCGAATAAGAACAAGTTGCAGATAGTACAAAAAAATCGCAGTTTTGATTTATTAATTTTTATGAGTTAGAAACATAAAATTTAATGGAAAATTGTAAGTGTACGAACACTTTAGACGCCCACTGTATATGTAAATAAACATTAATTTTTACAAAGTACTAGTGGACCCGACATACGTTGTCCTGTACACACATCTTAAATTCAAAAATGCCAAATTTTTTTTAATAAGCTTTAACAATATGAACCGTTTTGATGAAAATTTGTATTAAAAAGTTATTATAATATCTAACGTCATTATATATACAATTATCACAATTGGATCAATCGATAATATCCAGAAATAGTTTGAAATAATAAAATAAAATATAATCAACGTTAAACCAAATTACATCGATTTTTTTTAAGCTGAAAAAGAAACGACACAATCAAATAAGCATTCAGAAATGGTTTGAAATAATCAAATAAAATATAAGCAAAATACAAAAATGACTGTTGCCAAATTAACAAATTAAAATCCATTTGTTGAAAAAAAAATGGGAAAATCACTTAAAAATTTAATCTTAAAAAAAATCTAAAGCGAATATCGAAAAAGACTCTTCGTAGGAAAACTTGGCACATAATTATCATATTTCCTAATGAGTTCTTAAACATCATTAGGAAATATAGTAATTATGTGCCAAGTTTTATACTTCTGAGAAGCTTAGAAGTGAAACACACACAAAAACTGTTTCTCTTATTTATATAGGTTTCCGAAAAGAAATAATTTTAAGCAAAAAAAGTTTAATAATGTTTGTAATCAATTAGCTACACAAATAGATTTGTAGGTTAGGATAATTGTTGATCAACGCACGTGTAATTAATATCTTTTTAACTACCGTAAAATCCGGTGTATAACGCGCACCGGTGTATAACGCGCACCTATACTTTAAAGCTTAATTTTTTAACTTTTAGGTATATTCGCCGTATAACGCGCACCCCCTTTTTTTCGAAGAAATCTGAAAAATTAGTATACATTGCTCTTATATTTTGAAGCCATTTATTGGAAGTATTATCCCAGACTTTTGACAAAATAATTTTTTTCCAGAACTGCAAGTGATTTCTTTTAAATAAACATTATTTCGATGCATGCAGAAGTAAAAATTTGTTTTTATGTTCATCTCTTTTAATATAATTCAAGTTATCGTTTTTATACCCTGCGTATAACGCGCACCCTTAAGTTTCAATCTTATTTTCTGTGTTAAAAGTGCGCGTTATACGCCGGATTTTACGGTAATTGCGATATCGGGCCGAATTGTGAATCTAAACCATTCTCGAAACCACTGGAACAGACACAAAAAATTTCATCAAAATCGGTCCACCCGCTTAGGAGGAGTTTAGTCACATACACACGCACAGAAGATTTCTATATATAAAGATTATTGACTGATACTTAGCGGACCTAAGCCAGATATTTTTTAAATCTCTAATAATTGATTACTTTTCTTTTACTGATTGAAAAAATTCGCATTGGTTATTTAATCTTGAAACAAAAATAATCGTCTTGCTCTTTATATTAATTTTTGATGAACGGTAATTTTCATGAGTTTAATTTTTTTTAAGAATAAAATTCTGTAACTCGAACCCATATTCTTCAATATACACAACCACAGTAAGATAAAGGATCAATATACAGTGGGACACAAAAGTGTTCATACACTTGCAATTTCTTATAAAATTTAATGTTTTCGACTAATAAAAATTAATATATTGTAATTGTAATTTTTTATGATATCTGCAAATGACATAATTAATTTTTTAAAAATAATGTAACTATTTTTTTTAAAAAATTAATAATCAAAAAGCTACTAAAAAATTACGCCACAAAAGTCTTCGTACACTTAACAAAAATCTCAACTTAGCTTTAAATATTGTATTTCTTTTTTTAATTTAGTACTTTGTATCTTTTTAGTGTCCCAACAATTTTAAAAAAGTTCGAAGTTAAAACGGGGAGAAAAAAAAAATATGTTGAAAAAATTTTGGGGATTTTAAGTTTTAAAATGGGGTCCAAA